>JAGKTI010000121.1:139614-176529 GCA_018397915.1 Birgus latro
ACTAAATTGAAAGAAGATATTGATATTCATATGGGAGGTGGGAAATACAAATTATGGAGAAGAGACAGAAAAGAAAAAATGGGAGGAGGAGTGATGATAGCAGTGAAGGACAATATAAACGTAGATACTGTGGAAATGGCAGAGGGCAGGGCCGAAGCCATAAATTTGAAATTAGAAACTGGGGAGAATGGTAAGAGAGATATGGCAGTGGTATATGTTCCCCCTAAGACGAGAGCATGGAATGACGATGAATACCAGGAGATGTTGTCAGACATGGTTAGTTATCTACAGAAAGTGATCGAGAAAAGCAACAATATAATCCTAATGGGTGACTTTAATTGTAAAGAGGTGAACTGGGAGGAATGGGACTCGGGAGGCAGCGAAGATTCGTGGGGCACAAAATTGTTAAATATAGCAATGAATAATGTAATGACACAGTGGGTTAAAGAAGAGACACGATTCAGAGGTGATGACACACCAGCAAGATTAGATTTGCTACTATCCAGGGAGCCTGATGTAATTGAATCATTAAATTATCTGTGTCCTATAGGAAAGAGTGATCATGTGGTCATTGAGTTCCAGATGATGATAGGGAACATGGTGCCAAGAGATGAGCTTTATAGGCAAGGACGATACAACTTTGGGAAAGCAAACTTTGCAGAATTGAGAAAATTTTTTGAAAATGCGGACTGGAGAGGGTTCAGAGAAACAAGAGAGATACAAAGGAAGTGGGATATCTTTTTGGACCTCTACAATTTGGGAGTGGAAAAATATGTGCCAAGAGTAAGTGGGAAAGAAAACAGGAAAAAGGTGTGGTTTAATAGAAGGTGTATAATAGCGAAAAAAGAGAGGGACAAGGCATGGAACCAATGGAAAAAGAGAGGTAATATCAGAACAAAGGAAGAATATAAAAGAACTAGAAATGAATATACAGGAATACGTAGAGAGGAAGAAAGGAACTTTGAAAAAGGTATAATTGACAAATGTAAGGATGAACCCAAATTGTTTTATAGATTTGTTAATGGCAAATTGAAGCAAAGGGAAGGAATCACCAAACTGAAAGTAGAAGGAGAGGTCTACAAGGATGCAGTAATGCAAGCTGAAGTAATGAACAAATGCTTCCAATCGGTTTTCACTAAGGAAAGGGAGTTTGTGGAAGGAGAGGAAGTGATTAGAAATGTAGTGATAAAAGATATAAAAGTGGAAGTGCAGGAAGTGTATAAATTACTGGGAGCTCAAGATGTAAGGAAGGCCCCAGGACCGGATGGAATCTCTAATTGGGTACTGAAGGAATGCAGAGAACAACTGGCGGATAAGATTCACAATTTAATTGTGTGCTCCTTGGAAGAGGGGAAAGTGCCTCGGGAATGGAAGAGGGCAAATGTGGTGCCAATCTATAAGGGAGGAAACAAGGAAGAACCCCTGAATTATAGACCAGTGTCCCTAACCAGCATGGTTGCGAAATTGTGTGAGAGAATCCTGAAAGATAGATGGATAAAATATCTGGAAGAGATGAATATTTTGACTGAAAGTCAGTTTGGATTCAGAAGTGGAAGGTCATGTGTTTCCAACTTGTTGAGCTTCTACTCAAGGGCGATTGACGTGCTACAGGAGAGAGACGGTTGGGTGGATTGTGTGTACTTAGATTTGGAGAAGGCCTTCGACAAAGTACCCCACAAGAGACTATTATGGAAATTAGAGCATATAGGAGGACTGAAGGGAAGCCTCCTGGAATGGATGAGAGACTTTTTGAGTGACAGACAAATGAGGACAGTAATAAAGGACAGGACATCTGGATGGAGGGAAGTAACAAGTGGTGTCCCACAGGGCTCGGTGTTGGCACCAGTAATGTTCTTGATTTATGTAAATGATATGGTAGATGGAGTGAACAGCTACGCAAGCCTGTTTGCTGATGATGCAAAGATCTTGAGAAAGGTAGAGGTTGAAGAGGACTGTAAAATGCTACAGGAGGATCTGGATAGGATATATGATTGGAGCCGGATGTGGGAAATGAAATTCAACGCAAAAAAATGTAAAATATTGGAAATGGGTAAAAGTACCAAGAGGCCATCATTGAATTATTTGATGGGTAATGAACCAATTAGAAAAGCGAGAGAAGAGAAAGATTTGGGAGTGCTGGTCCAGGATAGTTTGTCACCTGAAAAGCACATAAATAAGATAGTGAGAGAGACATATAAACTCTTGACCAATATAAGAGTGGCATTTCATTACATGGATGAGGAGATGATAAAAAAATTGATAGTGGCCATGATCCGGCCCAGGTTAGAATATGCAGCAGTAGTGTGGTCCCCACACAAAAAGAAAGATATAACCAAGATTGAGAGAATACAAAGAACAGCAACCAAGATGGTCCCTAGTCTGGCAGATTTGCCATACAGAGAGAGGCTGGAAAGGCTGGATTTGCCCTCCTTAGAGGAAAGGAGAGAGAGGGGTGACATGATTGCAGTGTTCAGGACCATGATAGGAGTAGATAAAATTGACAGAGAAAATCTGTTTGTGTGGGATGAGAGAGCAACAAGAGGACATGGAATGAAACTAAAGAAGCCAAGCTGCTCGAAGGACATCAAGAAATATAGTTTTCCGTATAGATGTATAGACCTGTGGAATAGCCTGGACAAAGAGATCGTCCAGTCTAAAAACTTAAATGAGTTTAAGGCAAAATTTGACTTATTGAGAAACAGAGACGGGACCCCACGAGCGTAGCTCATTTCCTGTATATCACAATTAGGTAAATACACAGACAGAGGCAGGCAGGCAGAGCAATTGGACGTGTTTCAACACCACCTCTCAATGGTCTTCAAAACCTTAAGTAGTTTTCAGGAATTATGTTTGTCCTGTCTCCTTCAGTATTGTTTGAAATATTGTAATTTAATATAGACTACTAAAAATGTAAAGAGATAACGTTAGTGAGTATACATGAATGTTATTGGAATCTTTGGTAACAGCTGTTTTAGTACTGTAACCAATCTCAAACATGGCCGACAATGTAAACATTGAGGGACCGGAATTTTCAGGATTTGATAATGAAACAAGTGTTATGGATTTAGTCAGAACATTGATTATGAGAATTAGTGAATTAGAAAAGAAAGTAGAGGATCTAGTATCAAGAAGCATGCCTGAAGATACCGAGAATACTATAGAGTTTGATACAGGCCCATGAGATGTCGAACCAGGAGATTGAGAATCTGAAATGAGAAAATATTGAATTAAGGAGAAAATTAGAAGAGAGTACAGTAAAACCTCGATATAACGAACTTCAGTAGACCGAAATTCGCTTTTATCGGACTCAAGGAGCTACCGGACTAAACTCCTATATAGCAGAAACAATCCGATAAAACCAGAAAGCAGTCCGGACTGCCTGACCACTTCAGCTATGTTCACCATAGTAAGACAAGTAAAAGGCATGTTTTTCAGTGCACAGTACAGTATTATTATGCCATTTGATTAATGTAGTGAAGGTATAACACAGTACAATACTGCAATGGTGGTGAAAACCACTGATGCAATCTGGACTAATTTCTGATATATCGGAAAAAGTCCGGATTAGGAGGGGTAAGTCCTGGTGTCGCTTTTATCGGAATTTTGCATATTTCGGACTGGCTTGGGCCCCAATTAGTCCGTTATAGTGAGGTCTTACTTAGTAACAAAACGGAGAAGGTGAGTACAGTAATCTCTCCACTATCCAACGTAATAGAGCCAAAGGCATGTCCGGAAAGTGGTCATGTCTGGAGACCGGGCCCTGAAGCTCCAGCACCAGTCATTCCTGACCCTAACCTAGCCTAAAATTTAAAAAAACGTCTAACTCCCTACCGGAGATGCATAGCACTTAAGACCCTATTCACATAAATAATGGACATAAAGAATGAATGAATTTAATTTTAACCATTAACATTGAGAGGACTCTCCTTACGTGCTAAGGGGTCTTTGTATGCAGCATGTGTTAGGAGTGTGATGCTGTATGGTAGTGAGACCTGGGCAGTAAAGGAAGAAGATATTCGCAGGTTCAAACGTACAGAAATGACAATGATTAGGTGGATGTGCAGTGCGTCCCTGCGTGCAAGGCCTGGGGGGGCTGGGCTTACGATAGAAGAGTTGAGAGGTAGGATGGGACTGGAGTGTATTGGTGTTGTGATGAGGAGAGGCAGGCTGAGGTGGTTTGGACATGTGGAGAGGATGGGGGAGGATAATTGGGTACAGAGGGTGAGAGGTGTTAATATTGGGGGAGGGGTAGACCGAGAAAGACATGGGATGAGGTCATTAAATGTGACTTAAGGGTTAAGGGACTGAATAGGGAGGTTGCCAGAGATCGAGCAGCATGGAGAGCCGCCATTAGGTGACCAAGGCCGACACATGCAAGCATGTTGGAGCCTTCAAAAATGAGCGATGAGCGAAAATGATGATTCTGGGGTAAGTGTGGTAATATGTTCACCACCAGACAGCATAGTGAATGTAGGTAACAGACATGAAAATCACTATGATAATCATCTTTTTCACAGTCTGTGCACTCAAATATGGGACACAAAGCATTGAAACAAATGAAATTTAACCAGAAAAATTATGATTTAGAGGTGAATATGGCAAATATGTTCACCACCTGACAGCACAGTGAACATAGGTAAGAGACATGATAATCACTGAGAAAATCACCTTTTTCACATCCTATGCACTCAAATTTGGGGCACAAAGCATGAAATAAATGAAATTTAACCAGAAAAATGATGATTTAGAGGTGAGTATGGCAAATATGTTCACCACCTGACAGCACAGTGAACATAGGTAAGACATGATTATCACTGAGAAAATCACCTTTTTCACAGCCGATGCACCCAAATATGGGGCATAAAACATGAAATAAATAAAATGTAATCCAAAAAATAATGATTTAGAGGTGCGTATGGCACACATGTTCACCAACTGACAGCGTAGTGAACGTAGGTAAGAGACATGATAATCACTATGAAAATCATCCTTTACACAGCCAGTGCACTCAAATACGGGACGCAAAGCATGAAGTAAATAAAATGTAACCAGAGAATGAGGATTTAGAAGTGATTATGGAAAATATTTGGCAGTTGACAATGTTCTTACATGTCCGTGGTGGCTGTTACGAATATTACCCCCACCTCTATGGCTCTGACAGTGGTGAAAATGCTCTTGAAGCATGTACAGTAATCCAGTGTTGAACTGCACTTAATCCTTAGCACTGTGAATTATGATTGTTTAAACAAAAACGAACAATACCGCCAACCATCCCGACAGCCATTTACTCATGACGGCAGTTGAGAGAGAACTGGGGGGAGGGGAAGGGGAGCCTGGGGAGCATAGGAAGGGATCATAAACACGGTTGTTCGGCGCCACATGCCAAATTCAAACTTACGGGTCGGGGAAAAAGCGGATCCCACCCTCAATTTTTTTTGGCATTATTGGGTTCTGAACGTCCCAGTCATTGATGTCCGGACAGTGGGGTGTCCGGTTATTGGGCGTCTGGATAGTAGGGAAATTATTGTAGTGTGTTAGAAGAGCAAAAGGCAGAGTGGGCACATGTGGAAGAAGAACAGAAAGAAGTGGCCAGCTTAAGGGAAATCATTCAGGAAGATAGGGAAATGAACAAGAAAAAAATGGAAGAAAATGTAGTGAAAATATTAAAAAAAAAAAATAAATAAAATAGTCAGAGAAACTGTAGAAAGGAACAGATGTGTGATAATATTTGGAAATAGGGAGGAGGAAGAAAATGTTAGGTCTGTGAGACTCGAGAGAGACATAAATCATGTAAGAAAAATTTTGGGGAAGGTCGATCCCGAAGGAAACAAGTGGGAAAAAGAAATTGAGGAAGTAAGGAGGATAGGGCCATATGAGAAAGGGGAAGTAAGACCAGTGAGAGTTAAGCTGTCATCGGAAAGTGCAACAATTGATATACTTAAAGTGACCTGGAAACTAAGTATAGAGGCAGGAATGGAAAATATTATAGTAAGGAAGGATTTGAATGAAAAAGAAATAGAAGTTTTAAAATCTTTGAAGGAACAAGTAAAGGAAGAAAATGACAAGAGGACAGAGGAAGAACATAAAACTTTTTTTTGGAGAGTAATGGATATGAAAGTAAAGAAGTGGTATGTGAGGAATTAGAAGTGAAGGAAACAAAGGGGAAGGATAGGAATATGAAAAAGAGAAGAACGAGTAAAGATAAAAACAGTACAGTAAATCTGAGTATCATGTGCAGTAATGTAGATGGGTTAATATCTAAGAAAGTGGAAATTGGAGACTATTTAAATGGTGATAAACCTGAAATTGTTTGCTTTGTGGAGACTAAATTGCCCCTAGATGTCGATACAGAATTATTTGGATGAAACAGTTATAAAATTTGGAGGAAGGACAGAGGAGGTAAGTTTGGGGGAGGTATAATGATATTAACCTGTAATGACCTAAGAGCAAAGAATATAGAAATTGAAAATACCATGGCTGAACTTATTGGAATTGAAATAGAGGACAGTTATGGAGAACAAATAGATGTAATAGTATTTTATATGCCCCCCCAAACTAGGGCATGGACGAAGGAAGATTACGAACAGTTAATATGAGAATCCATTATTAGGCTACAAGTGTTGATTGAACGAAGAAATAGAATAATAATAATGGGAGATTTTAACTGTAGAGAAGTTGATTGGGAAAGTATGGATGCTGGGAACAGTGAGGAATCATGGGGAAATAAATTAATGGAATTGGTGATAGAAAACATGTTAACCCAATTGATTAAAGAAAATACAGTAGGATCTCACCAATAATGATTTCAACAATAATGTTTTCAACAATAATGGTAAGTTAGAATAGATACCAAGTTTCCATAATAACGTTTGGATTCACTCGATTAACGGTTATTTTGTGGGAAATGTCTGGGTTCAACTTGGATACCCAGCCCACAGCCTGCCTCAGTGTTCCGTGGATCGTCGCTGTGATGAGAAGCGTTTATTTGCCTATTTCCTTGCTCCTCATTCCCTCTCAGAACTCTGAGCACGTGGTTCCAAACTAACCTTAGTTATGCCTAAACACTTAGCACCCTGAAAGTGCTATGAACACAAGAAAAGCATTTATTCCAAAGGAAAATTTAAAGTTGTTGGATGAAGTGGTGTACGGTGTGCAAACAATCAGATAGATACAATGAGTCGGGTGTGTTTACTATGTGGATAATTTCTTTGTTGGGGGGAAAAAAAAGTTAATGATGAAGGAGTAGTAAAATTCATGTTTTCACCTGTGGTGCAACGAGTGTGTGTGTGTTGGGGGGGGAGGGAGGCTTTGTGCCCAAATTTTGTTATGAACTAACGGTCTTCTATCTATCTCAATCTATTGCCAGACGCCACAATCCCGCAAGGGGTGGCCATTTGAGTCCGAGTTATTTGTTTTACAGGGAGGGGCAATAACCCTCCACCAACCCACTTGTTGACACATAGGGAACATGTATGGTTTGGTTATATGGTTACCACCCAGCGTTGTAAATGGTTTCTTGGTTTACAGGAAACCATTTGGCTTGTCACTCAATGTAAAGCCACCTGTAAAGGAAAGAAAAGCAATAAGAAGTGACAGGAAAGATGGGAGAAATAGGAAGAGAGGAGGGCAGGCTCAGAAAGAGAATGATAAAGGCTAAGGAAGAAGTAGGCAGGACTACATCAAGTGAGTGGATGATGATCTTAATAGAGAAAATTCGGCTCTTATGGTATGTGAAGACATTACGTCTTGACGTAAATAGTTTGGTAAGATAATGATGTGAGTTCAGTTCTTGTGAATTACTGTATACAGTAAAACCTCATTCCGAAAAATGCGATATTCCAAAAAAAGCGAAATAGGGATTTCCCCCTGCTAAGAATTTTCATACATGAAAAGAGTCATGGCCACAATCCAACTTCATTCCACCATTTCCTTCTAAATCGGGGCATTAACCCATTTGCTTCTTAACTTTTCTCAAAGGCCACTATAAATAATTTATTGCATAACACAGTACAGTTTTTGTAAGGTTTATACTCGATAAAGGCCATTGTAACACTCACAGGAAGATATTTTTCATACATGAAGTGTCATAGCCACCATCTTGCATCACTCCACCAGTTCCTTCTATCTCTTTTGATTCTTAACTTTTCTAAAATTCTAGTAAAAATAATTCGTTGCATTACACATTATAGTTTTAGCAAGGTTTACACTCGATAATGGCCATATATAACTCACAAAATAAGATATTTTCGCTTATTAAAAGCATTATGGCCACCATCCTGCTTCACCTCCACCAGTTCATTTTCACTTGTGGTAATATCTCATTTGCCTCTTATTTTTTTCCTCAAATTCCACTATAAATAATTTATTGCATGACATAGTAAAATTTAAGCAAGGCTTGGACACAATGAAACTCATAAGTAATTAAAAAAAAAAAAGTTTTCTTACATAACCATTCAGACTCACTTGACTCACTCTACCCCCCAATCTTGCCTGGTGTTATCATCATTCGGCACCTGATGAAGGATCTTTCAGAGCAAATCCTTCAGAATCATTTCCCATTATCTTCAGGGTCATCATTAAGGAACAGTGAATCATTGTCCCAGTTGTCTTCACTGACGAGCTGAATTGTGGATGGGAATCGGAGCTGTAGCCCGTACCGTGTGTGTATAATTTTAAGCATTTTCCAAATACTATACAGTAAGGCCTCACTTTAACGGACTAATTGGGACTCAGGCCAGTCCGAAATATGCGATTTTCCTATAAAAGCGACATCCTGACTTACCCCTGCTAATCCGGACTTTTTCTGACATATCAGACATTAGTCCGGATCGCATCGGTAGTTTTCACCACCATTGCAGTATTGTACTGTGTTATACCTTCACTATATTAATCAAATGGTATAATAATACTGTTCTGTGCACTGAAAAACATGTCTTTTACTTGTCTTATTGTGGTGAACATAGCTGAAGTTGTCAGGCAGTCCGGACTGCTTTCTGGCTATATCGGACTTTTTCCGATATATAGGAGTTTAGTCCGGTAGCTCCTCGAGTCCGATAAAAGCGAATTCCGGTCTACTGAAGTCCGTTATATGGAGGTTTTACTGTACTGTACACATTATACACCTTAATTTTACAATCTTACAAATACGATTACTCTGTCAGTATATTTCACTTATCACTCATCACCGTCGAGCAGCATATCAAGGGACTTAGGGAAAGTGACATTGGGGAAAATGATGTGGAGGAACAATAGTTACGTCGCCAGCTCTCCAAGAACCACTCACCGTGTGATTAAAGTTGATGTCTTAATATTAATGCAGACCCCTTTTCTAATTTTTTAGCATTTAGAAAGAACATTATGGGTATAACTTAATTATAAACACTTCAAATACAGTAATCCCTCCAATATCCGTTGTAATAGAGCCAAAGGCATGTCCGGATATTGGTTTTGTTCGGATATTGGTCCTGAAGCTCCAGTACTGGTTTTTCATGACCCTAACCTAACCTAACCTAAATCAGAAAACTACCTTCCTACCTCCCTAGTGGACATGTATAGCACTTATTTAGGTTCCTTTTCACATAAATAATGCACACATAGCATGAATTTATTGAATTTTAACCAAAAAATGATGATTTAGGGGTGAGTGAGTTATAGGAGCTCAGAACTTGCCAGCATAGTATAAGTAAGTATCGGACATGGAAATCATCTTTTCTCACATTTTATGCACTAAATCATTGGATACAAAGCATCAAATACAGTAAATGATGTTAATTGCTACCAGAAAAATGGTTAGGTTAGGTTAAGTTAGGTTAGGTTTGGTTAGGTTAGGTTAGGTTATGACCGGACATGAAATTCACTGCTTCAACCTTTTTCATAGCTGGTGCACTTAATATCCATGCATGAAAGAATTAAATTAAAAGCATGAAATTATGATTAACGCAATATTAGGTTAGGTTAGGACCGGACATGAAATTCACTGCTTCAACCTTTTTTCTAGCTGTTTTACTTAAGAACCATACATGGAAAAATTAAATAGCAAGCAGGAAATTATAATTAACATCTAGGGTAATTTTTTAACACATGTACAGCATGATGAAAACAGGTTAGGCATGAAAATCTTTATGGTAACCATAGGTTAGGTTAGGTTAGGACCGGACATGAAATTAACTGCTTCAACCTTTTTTCCAGCTGTTTTACTTAAGAACCATGCATGGAAAAATTAAATTGCAAGCAGGAAATTATGATTAACATTTTCGGTAATTTTTAACACATGTACAGCATGATGAAAACAGGTTAGGCATGAAGTTAGGGTACTTACGAACAAAAAGCGGCCGTCCTGATGTAATAACCCACTCTATCATCTCAGACTCTGACAGGAAGACGTTGCACCTGACACACCTTTCCAATTGAGAATCACCAGCACTTCTCACCAACACTTTCACCAAGGTTTTTTTTTTTATAACCGGAATAACATCACTTCACTGCACTGTACACAACAGTAAATTCCCGTGTGGTCTAGTGACGATCCCTGGAGTATTTAGTCGCTGTCAGAGTCCGAGATGAGCAGACGGAGGCGGCGTAGGGGCATCTTGGTGCGACGTGGTGATACACTATCCACTACAGAGGACTCCGAAGATAGACGCAAACTAACATCCAATGGTGATTCAGCCGTGCCTGATGTGCTGGGCTGTGGATCGGAGCTAGAAGGTCTGTCTTCGTGAGATGATGGTATGGAGCGAGAGTGGACGACGGCAGGGTTGACTGGCCTGAAAAAACTCTCAATGGTTGATTGACATAGAGGACGACGATTTTGACAATTAATGATGCGTTGCCTGAAACCTCGCACTTGACTCGCCAATTCCAATGACCCCATCTCTCTGTCGCAGTCCGGGTGTTCTAGGTAGTCAAGGACGAACTCCACATAGTGCCGGATTGTGCTCAGCCTGGGGATCGTTGAGGCAGTTGCAACCTGTGAAGAGTCCGCATCATCGTCGCTGTCCTCGTCGGAATCTTCCTGCTGGGTACTGGGACTAGCAACAGTAGATGCGATCTCGGTATCAGACATGATCTGATACCCAGGATCGCCCTCGTCGTCATCCAACCACTCGTGCACTTCGTCGACATCCACACCGTCTCCACCCGTACAAAGCCTTGCATGAAAGTCATCCACGTCAAAACCCAGAAAATCGTGCACCACGTCACTTCCATGAAGTAGGCGACACCAACCATTTTCTAAAGTCTTGACAGAGACTTCATTCCATGCATTGACCCATTTGTAGATGGCAGACTTAAGGGTGTATCAGCGAATGTTTTCGAGTGTTTTTTGTCCTCGCATGTCACGTCCTTCCCTGCAGTCGTCCTCGTCCTCATACAGAACCATCACCTTGTCCAAAATTTTCCATCGGTATAGCCTCTTTGTTGCCACAGTCACTCCCTGGTCCATTGGTTGGATGAGAGCAGTTGTATTAGGTGGCAAAAACAGACACCTGATGCGACCATTCTCTGCCACCAACTCCTTTTCAGATGGATGCGCAGGTGCATTGTCAAGAATCAGGAGGGCCTTTACCTGGTCTCGTCGGATTTTCAGTGTCTCCATCTGATAACGAATGACCTCCTTAACAAAGTGTTGGTGGAACCAATTCTTGAAGATCTTGGTTGTGAACCAAGCCTTCAGAGAATGATACCACACGACAGGAAGGGCATTCATTAACCCACAAAGGCACCTAGGCTGCTTTGCACGGCCTACAATAACGGGCTTGAGCCTGTGCATGCCGTTAGCATTGGCACAGCACAAAGCAGACACACGTTGCTTCGAGAGCTTGGGGCCAGGTAAATGCTTCTTCGTGTCCTCAGCGAGAGTGTTTGTGGGTATTGAACAATAAAATAGGCCAGTTTCATCAGCGTTGTAAACTTGACCGAGAGTGAGGCCCTCCCTATCAGTCAAGCCATTCACCTTCTGCGGAAACTGTTCTACTCCTTCGTCGTTAGCGTCCAGAGCTTCGCCATGGGTCTTACCAACCGTAAGTCTGTGTCGTAACTTAAACGCGAAGAGCCAACCTTCAGATGCCTTGAAGTCTGGGGCGTCGTGTAGCCTTGCGAACTTTTCAGCAGCAGCTTTCAGCTCCGTTCCACGTACCAACACACCAGCAGCTCGTTGTTGTCGATACCAAATCAACGTGGAGCGGTCGATGTCTGCATACTTAGGAGTAAACATCACCTTCCTCTGCACGTTTCTTCTGGTTATCGATGCGAAATCAGCCGTGTACTGCTGTAGTTTGTCTCGGGACTTCTTTATATCAAACACGGTGGGGCGAGAGAGGTTGAACTCACTTAAGATGCACCCTGTTGACCAGCCGGCGTCCACCTTGTACAATATCTGCCTCTTCTTCTCCAGAGTCAGAACCACTCTTTTCCTCTTCTCAGGAGGCGGAGCCATCATCACACACATGATGAAGAAGGTGAAGAGCAGTATCAAGCACTGTAGGAGGTAGGGTATCACCAGAAAAGCAATCACTTCAGCCGCCATTTTCGGAGTTGTTCACGAGGGAGGAGGGGAGTGGGTAATGGCGACCGATAGTGGCGCCACGAGTGTAAACAGAGAGGATCGGCGCGCGCGGGAATTTCAAACTGACGCGGTCCCAAAAAATCGAAAATTAATCTTTTTTTTTTTTCAGGTTTTTTTGCATTTTGGGGGTTGGGCAGCCCAGAATATCCGTATAGTCAGTATGTCCGGTTATTGGACGTCCGGATATTTGAGGGATTACTGTGTACTGTGTGGTGCCATGTGGTGTATTTTATTTTAGGCATTTTTCAAATACTGTACTGTACACTTTATACATCTTAATTTTTACAATCTTACAAACAAATATGATCACTCTGTCTGTATATTTCACGTATCACTCGTCACCATTGAGCAGTATATCAGGGACTTAGGGAAAATGACGTTGGGGGGAAATGATGTGGAGGAAAAATAGTTACGTCGCCAGCTCACCACGAACAAAAGCAGGAGCTCACACACCTCTCGCGGTGTGATTAAAATTGATGGCTTGATATTAATGCAGACCCGTTTTCTAATTTTTGAGCATTTAGAAAGAACATTGTGGGTATGTGCACTTAGAACAATAGCTTCGCTCTCAGCCCACCACCAACCAACGCACGAACACACAAACCACGCCGACAATATGGTCACCCCGCCATGAGGTTAGACAGTCCAGACCACTTCTAGCTTTTTTGGAGTTTTTCTGATATACAAGAAATAATTCCGGTCAGCTCCCTGACTCCGAAAAAAGCGACTTCCGGTGTACCAAAGTCCGTTGTAGTGAGGTCATACTGTACTGTCATACGAATTGTACTGCTTGGCTGACTTGTTTATTATTCGTGATTACAGTACATCCTTCAACTTTGCAAATTTTAACTTTGCGATTCACCAATTTTGTGAGGCAGTTCCAAAAGTCATGTATTTTTTAACACAACCACAAACACACCAAGAATTAACGATGCATAACCTGGCCAGTTTCCTTGCCGTCATTGACCAGCTGAAAGAAACCATCTTGAGCAACGAATGTGACCAATTTAGGGCTCAGGAAGCATGCCACGGTATTGACAGGATCCTTCGCATTTATGCTGTCCTCCACAGAGATGGCATTAACAAGAGAAAGCAGTCTCTAATCACAAAATTCATGAGAACCCCAAGAGACCCTGCCCATCGGACAGCCATTCTGCCACCCCTCCCAAAGCAGCCAGCGATCCTAGCATCCCTAACCTTTTTGATTCTGATGACCCCAGTGACTTTTCTGACTTCAAGGGATTCATGAGAGAGGCAGAAAATACACAGCAAGATGTGGAAATATCTGCTGACAGTGATAGTGATGACGTAGGCCCCACAGGGCCACAGTAGCCGCACCCAAGGCTCGCCCCGCCACCGGTTCCGTACACCACGCCAGTCTTCACATCAGTGTAAATGCTTTTTTTTTTTTTTATGTTTCTTACCTATGATGTTTTCTTATTAATATTACATTAATATTACTGTACAGTACATCAGTTCATGTTTGTTTCATTTATCATCATAAAATTAAGAGGTAGAGTCGAGAGAAAGAGTGGGAAAAAGTGCATACCTTGGGGTGATGTCGACCAATTTGCCTTCATATATTTAATTGTTTCAATTTTGCGAATTTTGATTTTGCCAGGGTTTTTGTTGACCATATTCTCGCAAAATTGGAGGAAGGACTGTACTGCATTTGTGTGTATCTGAGAAGTGAGAAGTCCATGTTGACAACTTCAGTACTGTATAGTATGCCTAAGCACTTAGCACCCTGAAAGTGCTATGATCACAAGAAAAGCATTTATTCCAAAGGAAAATTTAAATTTGTTGGATGAAGTGGTGTACGGTGTGCAAACTATCAGATAGATACAATGAGTCAGGTGTGTTTACTATGTGGATAGTTTCTTTCTTTGGGGAAAAAAAAAAGTTAATAATGAAGGAGTAGTAAAATTCGTGTTTTCGCCAGTGGTGCCACGAGTGTGGGGGAAAAAAAAAAAAGGAGGGGGGTTTGTGCCTGAATTTTATGAACTGACGGTCTTTAGTAGAGAAAATTTGGCTCTTATGGTATGTGAAGACACTATGTGTTGACGTAAATAGTTAGGTAAGATAATGATGGGAGTTCAGTTCTTGTGAATTACTGTTTACTGTCATACGAATTATACTGCTTGGCTGACTTGTTTATTATTCATGATTACTGCATTTGTGTGTATCAGAGAAGTGAGAAGTATGCAATCAGTCCATGCTGACAACTTCAGTACTGTATTGTTTTCCTTTTTTCCTTTATTGTTGATGACTAATGACTTTCAAAGACAGTTTCACTTTTTTTTTCTGTTTGTTTGTTTTAATGATTGCGCTAAACATGATTCTTAGCGAAATATTCAAGATGCTTGGATGCCATTATTCACTTATTGATCAGGTCAGAAGTTTTTGCATGATTGATGATGAGGACTTTCAAGAAGCTTTATGGCAATCTCTGGTGGTCAAAATATTTATGGGGAGTATTAGGGGGCGAAACTAGTCGGTTAGGTTAGGTAAGAATGCACTGATGTGTCAGGTCAGTGAGTATCGTATGTAAACACACCTTTTGGGAGTCTTACGGTAGACATATTTATAATAACCTATCTTTAATCATCACACCAAACACCTCATTAACACCTTTAAGGTGAGTTTTATATTACTCATGATGATTTGATAACTAATCTTATTATTTCATCTAAAAAAGTAGTGATAGGAAGGCTTCAGATGGGACAAATGGTTAAAAGTCCTGGGGTGGCAGCACCAATAAACCCTTTATACACGTATTTTAATGTCACGCAAATAACGTTTTCGCTAATAACGGTGTTTTTCTGGCACCAATTAGACGTTATTAGCGAGATCCTACCGTACAAGAATTAGGGGTGACAATGAACCATCGAGGCTTGACCTAGTATTCACAAAGGACCCAAATGATGTGAGAAACCTAACCTATCAATGCCCCTTTGGTAAAAGTGATCATCTGGTAATTGAGATGGAAGTACTGTAGTGGGAATAAGGGAAGGAGAGAGAGAGGAAAAACACATAGAAAGTAGATACAGTTATGGGAAGGCAAACTTTGCTTCCATGAGGAACTTTTTCCAAAATGTAGACTGGAGTGAAATGAATACAATCACAAATGTTAATGAGAAATATGAGTTTTTTATACAAGTATATAAAACAGGAATTACTAAGTATGTCCCAAAATTTTCTGCAGCTATGGAAAGGAAGAAAGAATGGTTTAACAACAGATGTAGGATGGCACAAGAGGCAAGAAAAAAAGCATGGAGTAGAGTGAGAAGAAGGTATAGTGAAAGGGCTTGGGAGGAGTACGATCACCCAAAGAAGTGATGACTCGCTTTTTTTAAGTTTTGGACAAACTCCCTTGGTCTGGCAACGTTCATTTGAATTAGGGTTAGGAGACGGAAACAATCTTTCCCTTCCCTGCAAACATTATTTATGGTGTAAAGAAACTAATCTTGCGAAAATATTAGTTAAGTTTAGCGTTTATTTCTTTTTAGGCCATTAACAATATTTAAGCAAAAAGTGACATCTGGCATGTTCCACTCATCACCCGATTCATGAAAGCACTGTTACCAGTGTAGCAATTTTCCCGCTAAATTTAAATGTTGTAAAAGCAATCAAGTTGGTAAAAATTTAAATATTTTATTTATATCTGACGTTCTTTTGAAATCCTGTCTAGCATTGTTTTCCTTAATTTCTCTGTCTGGTGGATTTTTACTACTACTGACACCAGTCTAGCGGATTTCTATGGTTTACCTTTGGCAACACTCCCTAGTAGGCCTTACGTTAGTCAGTCAGTGTTATGTCATGGCTTGAAGGGGTGGATGCTTCGCCCTTTGTCACGATCCCGTTCATTTTACACAATCCTTTTCGTCTGAAATTCTTTACGTTGTCGCACTCTAGCATTTGACTGTCATCCTCTCCCTGTTCCTTCGTGAAACTGCTCTACGTATTACATGTTGGATTTTCATCGTGTGAATAAATTAACCAATTTTCCTCCAGCAATTGCATTGGTCTCACTAACTGAATACCGGCAGATTAATTGCTTCTTGATAGCAACAAAGGTGAGTAGGGGTTGTTCTTGGGCACGTGCAATAATTTGTCTGTTTTGGTCTTGTGTTCTGCTAGGAGGGGCTCCATTTGGCAAATTTTCTTTGGTCTACCTCTGTCTGTATCGCTTATCTATCTGTTAACTGTCCTCCTCGATGTTAAGTTGCCAGGATATCTGTCTTGCTGGAATATTTACTAAATTAAGAGCAATAATTTGCTTGCACTGACAGGTTACAGCATCATGTTGACAATCCATCTTGCTACAGGACTCATGGCCTCATGGGTTCTCCGGCGTAAACATCCCGTATAGAGATTTAAATGTGGATAGTAATATATTTTTAGATGTTTATTTTTCCGAGTTGATGGCGTGCGTGATTTCAACATTACCATTATCTGTGTGATTTATCTTATGGGACATTATTTCTTCAGTATTGTTGATTCAGAATGTAAAATAAATATACAGTAAGACCTCACTATAACGGACTAATTGGGGCTCAGGCCAGTCCGAAATATGCGATTTTCCAATAAAAGCGACATCCGGACTTACCCCTGCTAATTCGGACTTTTTCCGATATATCAGACGTTAGTCTGGATTTTTTCGGTAGTTTTCACCACCATTGCAGTATTGTACTGTGTTTTACCTTCACTACATTAATCAAATGGTATAATAATACTGTATTGTGCACTGAAAAACATGTCTTTTACTTGTCTTATTGTGGTGAACATAGCTGAAGTTGTCAGGCAGTCCGGACTGATTCTGGCTGTATCGGACTTTTTCCGATATATAGGAGTTTAGTCCGGTAGCTCCTTGAGTCCGATAAAAGTGAATTCCGGTGTACTGAAGTCCGTTATATCGAGGTTTTACTGTAATGAAAGTTTCTCCGCATTTTAACCCTGAAACCATTGAGCGATAGGCTGTGCGTTTCACATTCTTTCGTACTGCTAAGCCTCAGCTTTAGTATATTGTGGTGTCCTCTTCTGTAATGCGAGATGTACACAGTAAAAATGCTTATATATTGCTTTTTGGTGTTGTCTGCCCAAATATTGCTCTTTCCAGTGTGCGATATAGGAAATATATATATGCCGCGGCAGTTGCCAGATACCACTTTTTGAGCGAAAGGTACTGGGAATTGGGTCATCACTTCTTTGGGCGATTGTACAAGCAGGTAAGAAATGAATATGTAAGGATGCGGAGAGAAGAGGAAAGGAAATATGAAAAAGATATTGTGTCTAAATGTAAAAAAGAGCCAAAATTATTTTATAGATTTGTAAATGGTAAAATGAAAGTTAAGGATAGTATAATATGATTAAGGGATGGAAAAGAAACATACGAAAGAGAGGAAGAATTGTGTGAAATAATGAACAACAAGCTGCAGTCAGTTTATGTATTGGAAGACGAATTTAGGGAACCTGAAATGGAACCCAGGCTGATGGGAATGGCAGAAATTACAGTTGATGTGAATGAGGTGCTACAGCTGATGAGGGATTTGGATGTGAGAAAAGCAGTGTGACCAGATGGTGTGGCTGGATGGACCCTGAAGGAATGTGCAGACCAGTTAGTGTCGCCAGTTTATGTCATCATCAAGACCTTGCTGGAAAATGGACAGTTACCTAAAGATTGGAAAAGAGCAAGTATTGTGCCAGTCTTGAAGGGAGAGGAGATAGGGAGGATCCACTTAATTACAGACCTGTGTCACTTACTAGTATTGTTTGTAAAATCTGTGAGAAAATTATTAGAAAAAGATGGATAAAGCATTTAGAAGAAAATGAAGTGATAACACCAAGACAGTTTGGTTTTAGGGAAAGAAGATCATGTGTTACTAACCTATTAAGTTTTTACAGTAGGATAATACATGTCATACAGGAGAGAGAGGGATGGGCAGGCTGTGTCTATCTGGATCTCAAGAAAGCATTTGACAGGGTGCCCTATAGGAGACTATTGTGGAAGTTGAGGACCTTTGGAGGGGTGCATGGGAAACTATTAAAGTGGATGGGAGATTATTTGATAGGAAGGCAGATGAGAACAATTATAAGAGACAAGGTTTCACAGTGGAGAAATGTGACTAGTGGAGTACCCCAGGGCTCTGTCCTTGCCCCAATAATGTTTCAGATATATGTAAATGATTTGCCAGAGGGTTTGAGTAGTTACATGAGTTTGTTTGCAGATGATGCTAAAATCATGAAACATATTAAATGTATTGATAGTTGTAAAGAACTGCAAGAGGACTTGGACAAACTCCACAGCTGGAGCCACACTTAGAAAATGGATTTTAATGCCAAGATGTGTCATGTATTAGAAATGGGAATAAGTGAGGGAAGACCACACTAGATGTATAATATGGGCAATGAGATAATTAGTAAAAGAAAGGATGAAAAAGACTTAGAGGACTGATTATTCAGGATGACTTGTCACCAGAAACGCATGTAAACAAAATTATTGGACGAACTTATAGATTACTGACTAACAAGAGAGTAGCTTTTAATTATATGGATGAGGAAATGTTGAGGGAAATGATAGTGACCATGATAAGACCAAGACTTAAGTATGCAGCTGTGGTATGGTCACCTCATTTGAAGAAGCATATTGATAAACTAGAGAGGGTTCAGTGGATGGCAGCAAAGATGATACCATGTTTAAGGGAACTCACCTACGAGGAGAGATTGGAAAAACTGAAGTTACCAACACTGCGCGTGAGAAGGGAAAGAGGTGACTTGATCATGATATTTAGAAATGTAAGAGAATTGGAAAGGATGGATAGAGAGGATCTTTTTGTGTTGGATGATGGAAGAACAAGAGGTCATGGCTTCAAGTTGAGGAAAAGTAGATGTCTTAATGATCTCAAAAGGTTCAGTTTCCCGAATAGAAGCATAAGTATTTGGAATTACAGTAAACCCTTGATAAGCCGAACTTTTAGAAGCCGGAATCTTCATTTAGCCGAAATCAGGCCGAGACCACGTATGAAAGTAGGCCGAAATGCAAAAGTGGAGGGAGAAATGGCCCCAAGTGGACTCGTGGCGCCAGTCTGCTGCTTGCTCTTGGAGACGGTAGTTGCGCCATTCTTACTGTCATTTAGTGCTGAACAGTGCTCTCCTTTTGCCTTCTGCCTTGCCATGGAAGGTTCATAGCTTAAAAGAAGTGATACTGGCACCTCTAGTCGTAAAGGAATGAAGCTAAAAAAATAAATGTGCGTGTGTGACAGTGTAGTGATCATGATTAAAGTTCAGTACTATTATTACTGAAAGTGTTACATTGCAGTCTATTACAGTGATTACATTTAAGTTTAGTTCTTAATATAGAGTGAAATAAATACTGTTCTGGGTACTGTTTAGAATTTACGTTAAAGTATGAACTAACCCACCTCCAACTCCGTCTCCAAAACAAAACAAACTGCCGAACTTCGAAGAATCTACTGCTTCTAACGAACGGTGTTACATTGCAGTCTATTACAGTGATTACATTTAAGTTTAGTTCTTAATATAAAGTGAAATAAATACTGGGTACTGTTTAGAATTTACGTTACAGTATGAACTAAATCACCTCCACCACCTCTGTCTCCCAAACAAAACAAACTGCCGACGAATCTACTGCTTCTAACAAAAGGTGTTACACTGCAGTCTGTTATAGTGATTACATTTAAGTTTAATTCTTAATATAGAGTGAAATAAATACTGGGTACTTTTTAGAATTTACGTTAAAGAATGAACTAACCCACCTCCACCACCTCCGTCTCCAAAACAAAACAAACTGCCGACGATCTTCTGCCTCTGACGAAAGGCAAATTATGTGCACTGAATTCTTTCTTTTTTGTCTTTCTTTATTAATTTATACACTGTATATGCTCCTTTACTTTAGTGTTAAGAAGACAAGTAATAAGTATTGTTATTGCAATTTGGGGGGGTGAAAATCCATCTCCAACACACGTTACCGACAGTCGGTACTGCCTCTGTGAATGATTTTCTACCAATTAACCACTTCAGTACTGTGACGTCTATTTCTACTTTATTTACGCTTCCTCCAGCCGATTTTATTGCACTCAGGACTGGACTCACATACTGAAGGGGCTAACAAAGGCTGTACCAACTCCGTGCACTTCCACAGATCCAACCTACACTGACTAAAATTGTCTGGTGGCAGCAAGAACAAAATGAAAATACACCCAGCACTGAAGGGGTTAAATGTATATTAAATGCACTATATTGTTTTTTGTCATAACTAATCTATTTATATATGCTTCTTTAATTTAGTGTTGAAAGGACAAGTAATAGGTATTGTCTTAGCAATTTTGGGGGTGATAATTCAGTAATTTAGCAATTTTGGGGGGTGAAAATTCGATAAGCCGGAAAATTCGGTAATTTGAACCAGGGTAGAGCCTCATATAGTTCGCCTTATCAAGGGTTTACTGTACTTAGATGAAGAGGTGGTGCAGGCGAAAAACATTCATGTATTTAAAACCAGATTAAATGAATGTAGATATGGAGACAGGACAACACAAGCTTAGCTCAATTCCTGTATACAGTACTACAAATAGGTAAATACACACACACACACACACACACACACACACACACACACACACACACACTAAGCTGTGCTAAGCTAAGCTAAGCAAAGCTAAGTGAGAATATTGATATCTATATGGGAGATGGCAAATACAAATTGTGGAGAAGAGACAGAAAAGATAAAATGTGAGGAGGAGTGATGATAGCAGTGAAGAACAACTTAAGTGTAGATACTGTGGAATTGGGAGAGGGTAGGACCAAAGCGATAAATATGAAATTAGAAACTGGAGAGAACTGTAAGAGAGATATAGCAGTAGTATATGTTCCACCTAAGACAAGAGCATGGATTGATGATGAGTACCAGGAGATGTTGGCAGACCTGGTTAGTTTTCTACAGAAAGTGATTGAGAAAATCAACAATATAATTCTAATGGGTGATTTTAATTGTAAAGAGGTAAACTGGGAGGAATGGGACTCAGGAGGCAGCAAAGATTCGTTGGGCACTAAATTGTTAAATATTGCAATGAATAATGTAATGACGCAGTGGGTCAAAGAAGAGACACGATTCCGAGGTGATGACACACCAGCATGATTAAATTTACTGCTAACCAAAGAACCTGATGTAATTGAATCTATGAATTATCTGTGTCCTATGGGAAAAAGTGATCACGTGGTCATTGAGTTTCAGATGATAATAGGGAGTGTGGTGCCAAGAGACGAGCTTTATAGGCAGGGAAGAAACAACTTTGGGAAAGCAAACTTTGCACAATTGAGAAAATTTTTCGAAAATGCCGATTGGAGATAATTCAGAGAGACAAAAGAGATACAGAGGAAGTGGGATATCTTTTTAGACCTCTATAATTTGGGAGTGGAAAAATAAGTGCCAAGAGTAAGGGGGAAAGTAAACAGAAAAAAGGAGTGGTTTAATAGAAGGTGTATGACAGCAAAAAAAGAGAGGGACTTGGCGTAGAACAAATGGAGAAAGAGAGGTAATAACAGAACAAAAGAAGAATATAAAAGAACTACAAATGAATACACAAGAATACGTAGAGAGGAAGAAAGGAACTTTGAAAAAGGTATAATTGACAAATGTAAGGACGAACCCAAATTGTTTTATAGATTTGTTAATGGCAAATTGAAGCAAAAGGAAGGAATCACCAAACTGAAAGTAGAAGGAGAGGTCTACAAGGATGCGGTAATGCAAGCTGAAATAATGAACAAATGTTTCCAATCAGTTTTCACTAAGGATAGGGATTTTGAGGAGGGGGAGGGAGTGACTAGAAACGCAGTGATAAAAGACATAAAAGTAGAAGTGCGGGAAGTGTGCAAATTGCTGGAAACTCAAGATGTAAGGAAAGCCCCAGTACCGGATGGAATCTCTAATTGGGTACTGAAGGAATGCAGAGAACAACTGGCGGATACGATTCACAGTTTAATTGAGTGTTCCCTGGAAGAGGGGAAAGTGCCTTGGGAATGGAAGAGGGCAAATGTGGTACCAATCTATAAGGGAGGAAACAAGGAAGAACCCCTGAATTATAGACCAGTGTCTCTAACCAGCATGGTCGCGAAATTGTGTGAGAGAATCCTGAAAGATAGATGGATAAAATATCTGGAGGGGATGAATATTCTGACTGAAAGTCAGTTTGGATTCAGAAGTGGGAGGTCATGTGTTTCAAACTTATTGAGCTTTTACTCAAGGGCAATTGATGTGCTACAGGAGAGAGACGGTTGGTTGGATCGTTTGTATTTAGATCTGGAGAAGGCCTTCGACAAGGTACCCCACTAGAGAAATATGGAAATTAGAGCATATTGGAGGACTGAAGGGAAGCTTCCTGGAATGGATGAGAGACTTTTTGAGTGACAGACAAATGAGGATAGTAATAAAGGACAGGACATCTGGATGAAGGGAAGTAATGAGTGGTGTCCCACAGGGCTCGGTGTTGGCACCAGTAATGTTCCTGATCTACGTAAATGATATGGTAGATGGAGTGAACAGTTACGCAAATCTGTTTGCTGATGATGCAAAGATCTTGAGAAAAGTAGAGGTTGAAGAGGACTATAGAATGCTACAGGAGGATCTGGATAGGATACATGATTGGAGCCGGATGTGGGAAATGAAATTCAATGCAAAAAAATGTAAAATATTGGAAATGGGTAAAAGTACCAAGAGTCCATCACAGAATTATTTGATGGGTAGTGAACCAATTAGGAAAGTGAGAGAAGAGAACAATTTGGGAGTTCTGGTCCAGGATAGTTTGTCACCTGAAAAGCACATAAATAAGATAGTTAGAGAGACATATAAACTCTTGACCAATATAAGAGTGGCATTTCATTATGTGGATGAGGAGATGATGAAAAAATTGATAGTGGCCATGATCCACCTCAGGTTAGAATATGCAGCAGTAGTGTGGTCCCCACACAAAAAGAAAGATATAACCAAGATTGAGAGAATACAAAGAACAGCAACTAAGATGGTCCCCAGTGTGGCAGATTTGTCGTACAGAGAGAGGCTGGAAAGGCTGGATTTGTCTTCCTTAGAGGAAAGGAGAGAGAGGGGCGACATGATTGCAGTGTTCAGGACCATGAGAAGAGTAGATAAAACTGACAGAGAAAATCTGTTTGTGTGGGATGAGAGGGTAACAAGGGGACACGGAATGAAACTAAAGAAGCCAAGCTGCTTGAAGGACATCAAGAAATATAGTTTTCCTTATAGATGCATAGACCTGTGGAATAGCCTGGACAAAGAGATCATCCAGTCTAAGAACTTTAACGAGTTTAAAGCAAAATTTGACTTATTGAGAAACAGAGACGGGACCCCACGAGCGTTGCTCATTTCCTGTATATCACAATTAGGTAAACACAGTTAGGTAAATACACACACACACACACACACACAGAAAAAAGAAAAACAGGAGGAGGAGTGATGATAGCAGTGAAGGGCAACATAAATGTAGATACTGTGGAAATGGCAGAGGGCAGGGCCGAAGCGATAAATATGAAATTAGAAACTGGAGAGAATGGTAAGAGAGATATGGCAGTTGTATATGTTCCCCCTAAGACGAGAGCATGGAATGATGATGAATACCAGGAGATGTTGGCAGACATAGTTAGTTATCTACAGAAAGTGATTGAGAAAAGCAACAATATAATCCTAATTGGTGACTCTAATTGTAAGGAGGTGAACTGGGAGGAATGGGACTCAGGAGGCAGCAAAGATTCGTGGGGTACTAAATTGTTAAATATAGCAATGAATAATGTAATGAATTATTAAATATAGCAATGAATAATGTAATGACGCAGTGGGTCAAAGAAGAGACACAATTCAGAACTGATGACACACCAGCAAGATTAGATTTGCTACTATCAAAAGAACCTGATGTAATTGAATCTTTGAAATTCTGTGTCCTATAGGAAAAAGTGATCATGTGGTCATTGAGTTCCAGATGATAATAGGGAACATGGTGCCGAGAGATGAGCTTTATAGGCAAGGAAGATATAACTTTGGGAAAGCAAACTTTGAAAATTGAGAAAATTTTTCGAAAATGCAGATTGAAGAAAATTCAGAGAGACAAAAGAGATACAGAGGAAGTGGGAAATCTTTTTAGTCCTCTATAATTCAGGAGTGGAAAAATATGTGCCAAGAGTAAGGGGGAAAGAAAACAGGAAAAAGGAGTGCTTTAATAGAAGGTGTATGATAGCAAAAAGAGAGACATGGCATGGAGCAAATGGAGAAAGAGAGGTAATAACAGAACAAAGGAAGAATATAAAAGATCTTGAAATGAATATACAATCATACATAGAGGGGATGAAAGGAACTTTGAAAAAGGTATAATTGACAAATGTAAGGATGAACCCAAATTGTTTTATAGATTTGTTAATGGCTAATTGAAGCAAAAGGAAGGAATCACCAAACTGAAAGTAGAAGGAAAGGTCTACAAGGATGCGGTATTGCTAGCTGAAATAATGAACAAATGTTTCCAATCGGTTTTCACTAAGGAAAGGGAGTTTGTGGAAGGGGAGGGAGTGATTAGAAATGTAGTGATAAAATATATAAAAGTGGAAGTGCGGGAAGTCTATAAATTAGTGGAAACTCAAGATGTAAGGAAAGCCCCAGGACTGGATGCAATTTCTAATTGGGTACTGAAGGAATGCAGAGAACAACTGGCAGATAAGATTCACAGTTTAATTGTGTGTTCCCTTGAAGAGGGGAAAGTCCCTCGGGAATGGAAGAGGGCAAATGTGGTACCGATCTATAAGGGAGGAAACAAGGAAGAACCCCAGAATTATAGACCAGTGTCTCTAACCAGCATGGTCGTGAAATTGTGTGAGAGAATCCTGAAAGATAGATGGATAAAATATCTGGAGGGGATGAATATTCTGACTGAAAGTCAGTTTGGATTCAGAAGTGGGAGGTCATGTGTTTCAAACTTATTGAGCTTTTACTCAAGGGCAATTGATGTGCTACAGGAGAGAGACGGTTGGTTGGATCGTTTGTATTTAGATCTGGAGAAGGCCTTCGACAAGGTACCCCACTAGAGAAATATGGAAATTAGAGCATATTGGAGGACTGAAGGGAAGCTTCCTGGAATGGATGAGAGACTTTTTGAGTGACAGACAAATGAGGATAGTAATAAAGGACAGGACATCTGGATGAAGGGAAGTAATGAGTGGTGTCCCACAGGGCTCGGTGTTGGCACCAGTAATGTTCCTGATCTACGTAAATGATATGGTAGATGGAGTGAACAGTTACGCAAATCTGTTTGCTGATGATGCAAAGATCTTGAGAAAAGTAGAGGTTGAAGAGGACTATAGAATGCTACAGGAGGATCTGGATAGGATACATGATTGGAGCCGGATGTGGGAAATGAAATTCAATGCAAAAAAATGTAAAATATTGGAAATGGGTAAAAGTACCAAGAGTCCATCACAGAATTATTTGATGGGTAGTGAACCAATTAGGAAAGTGAGAGAAGAGAACAATTTGGGAGTTCTGGTCCAGGATAGTTTGTCACCTGAAAAGCACATAAATAAGATAGTTAGAGAGACATATAAACTCTTGACCAATATAAGAGTGGCATTTCATTACATGGATGAGGAGATGATGAAAAAATTGATAGTGGCCATGATCTGCCCCAGGTTAGAATATGCAGCAGTAGTGTGGTCCCCACACAAAAAGAAAGATATAACCAAGATTGAGAGAATACAAAGAACAGCAACTAAGATGGTCCCCAGTGTGGCAGATTTGTCGTACAGAGAGAGGCTGGAAAGGCTGGATTTGTCTTCCTTAGAGGAAAGGAGAGAGAGGGGCGACATGATTGCAGTGTTCAGGACCATGAGAAGAGTAGATAAAACTGACAGAGAAAATCTGTTTGTGTGGGATGAGAGGGTAACAAGGGGACACGGAATGAAACTAAAGAAGCCAAGCTGCTTGAAGGACATCAAGAAATATAGTTTTCCTTATAGATGCATAGACCTGTGGAATAGCCTGGACAAAGAGATCATCCAGTCTAAGAACTTTAACGAGTTTAAAGCAAAATTTGACTTATTGAGAAACAGAGACGGGACCCCACGAGCGTTGCTCATTTCCTGTATATCACAATTAGGTAAACACAGTTAGGTAAATACACACACACACACACACACACACAGAAAAAAGAAAAACAGGAGGAGGAGTGATGATAGCAGTGAAGGGCAACATAAATGTAGATACTGTGGAAATGGCAGAGGGCAGGGCCGAAGCGATAAATATGAAATTAGAAACTGGAGAGAATGGTAAGAGAGATATGGCAGTTGTATATGTTCCCCCTAAGACGAGAGCATGGAATGATGATGAATACCAGGAGATGTTGGCAGACATAGTTAGTTATCTACAGAAAGTGATTGAGAAAAGCAACAATATAATCCTAATTGGTGACTCTAATTGTAAGGAGGTGAACTGGGAGGAATGGGACTCAGGAGGCAGCAAAGATTCGTGGGGTACTAAATTGTTAAATATAGCAATGAATAATGTAATGAATTATTAAATATAGCAATGAATAATGTAATGACGCAGTGGGTCAAAGAAGAGACACAATTCCGAACTGATGACACACCAGCAAGATTAGATTTGCTACTATCAAAAGAACCTGATGTAATTGAATCTTTGAAATTCTGTGTCCTATAGGAAAAAGTGATCATGTGGTCATTGAGTTCCAGATGATAATAGGGAACATGGTGCCGAGAGATGAGCTTTATAGGCAAGGAAGATATAACTTTGGGAAAGCAAACTTTGAAAATTGAGAAAATTTTTCGAAAATGCAGATTGAAGAAAATTCAGAGAGACAAAAGAGATACAGAGGAAGTGGGAAATCTTTTTAGTCCTCTATAATTCAGGAGTGGAAAAATATGTGCCAAGAGTAAGGGGGAAAGAAAACAGGAAAAAGGAGTGCTTTAATAGAAGGTGTATGATAGCAAAAAGAGAGACATGGCATGGAGCAAATGGAGAAAGAGAGGTAATAACAGAACAAAGGAAGAATATAAAAGATCTTGAAATGAATATACAATCATACATAGAGGGGATGAAAGGAACTTTGAAAAAGGTATAATTGACAAATGTAAGGTTGAACCCAAATTGTTTTATAGATTTGTTAATGGCTAATTGAAGCAAAAGGAAGGAATCACCAAACTGAAAGTAGAAGGAAAGGTCTACAAGGATGCGGTATTGCTAGCTGAAATAATGAACAAATGTTTCCAATCGGTTTTCACTAAGGAAAGGGAGTTTGTGGAAGGGGAGGGAGTGATTAGAAATGTAGTGATAAAATATATAAAAGTGGAAGTGCGGGAAGTCTATAAATTAGTGGAAACTCAAGATGTAAGGAAAGCCCCAGGACTGGATGCAATTTCTAATTGGGTACTGAAGGAATGCAGAGAACAACTGGCAGATAAGATTCACAGTTTAATTGTGTGTTCCCTTGAAGAGGGGAAAGTCCCTCGGGAATGGAAGAGGGCAAATGTGGTACCGATCTATAAGGGAGGAAACAAGGAAGAACCCCAGAATTATAGACCAGTGTCTCTAACCAGCATGGTCGTGAAATTGTGTGAGAGAATCCTGAAAGATAGATGGATAAAATATCTGGAGGGGATGAATATTCTGACTGAAAGTCAGTTTGGATTCAGAAGTGGGAGGTCATGTGTTTCAAACTTACTGAGCTTTTACTCAAGGACGATTGATGTACTACAGGAGAGAGACGGTTGGGTGGATTGTATGTATTTAGATCTGGAGAAGGCCTTCGACAAGGTACCCCACTAGAGAAATATGGAAATTAGAGCATATCGGAGGACTGAAGGGAAGCCTCCTGGAATGGATGAGAAACTTTTTGAGTGACAGACAAATGAGGATAGTAATAAAGGACAGGACATCTGGATGGAGGGAAGTAACAAGTGGTGTCTCACAGGGCTCGGTGTTGGCGCCAGTAATGTTCCTGATTTACGGAAATGATATGGTAGATGGAGTGAACAGTTACGCAAGTCTGTTTGCTGATGATGCAAAGATTTTGAGAAAGGTATATGTTGAAGAAGACTGTAAAATGCTACAGGAGGATCTAGCTAGGATACATGATTGGGGCCGTATGTGGGAAATGAAATTCAATGCAAAAAAATGTAAAATATTGGAAATGGGTAAAAGTACCAAGAGGCCATCATTGAATTATTTGATGGGTAATGAACCAATTAGAATAGCAAGAGAAGAGAAAATTTGGGAGTGCTGGTCCAGGATAGTTTGTCACCTGAAAAGCACATAAATAAGATAGTTAGAGAAACATTTAAACTCTTGACCAATATAAGAGTGGCATTTCATGGACGAGGAGATGATGAAAAAATTGATAGTGGCCGTGATCTGCCCTAGGTTAGATTATGCAGCAGTAGTGGTGTCCCCACACAAAAAGAAAGATAACAGTAATCCCTTTACTATTCGGACATCGTTGGCTGTCTGTCCCCCAAAATGCCCCCAAATTTTAAAAAATCTGAAAAAAATCCAATTTTTTGGGACTGCGTCAGTTTGAATTTCCCGCGCGCGCCGATAGGCTGTGTTTTCGCGCGTGACGCCTGTCTGTCGGTCTTAGTTCCCGCTCCGTTCCTGACTCGTAAACACGCTCTGAAAATGGCGGCCGAAGTGATTGGTTTTGTGGTGATACCCTATCTCCTGCAGGGCTTGATGCTGCTATTCACCTTCTTGATCATGTGTGTGATGATGGCCCCGCCACCTGAGAAGAGGAAGAAAGTGGTTCTGACTCTGGAGAGGAAGAGGGAGATACTGGAGAAGGTGGACGCCGGGTGGCCGACATCACGGATCCTACGTGAATTCAACCTCTCCCGCTTCACTTTGTTTGATATCAAGAAGTCCCAAGACAAACTACAGCAGTACACGGCTGATTTCGCTTCGATAACCAGAAGAAACGTGGAGAGGAAGGTGATGTTTACTCCTAAGTATGCAGTCTTCAACCGTTCCACGCTCATTTGGTATCGACAACAACGTGCGTCTGGTATGTTGGTACGTGTAACGGAGCTGAAAGCTGGTGCTGAGAAGTTCACAAGGCTGCATGACACCCCAGACTTCAAGGCATCTGAAGGTTGGCTCTTCACGTTCAAGTTACAACACAGACTTACCAACCGTAAGACCCATGGCAAAGCTCTGGACGCTAACAACGAAGGAATAGGACAGTTTCGGCAGAAGGTGAATGGCTTGATTGACAGGGAGGGCCTCACTCTCAGTCAAGTCTACAACGCTGATGAACCTGGCCTATTTTATCGTTCAATACCCGCGAACACTCTCGCTGAGGAGACGGAGAAGCGTATACCTGGTCCAAAGCTCTCCAAGCAACGGGTGTCTGCTTTGTGCTGTGCAAATGCTAACGGCATGCACCGGCTCAAGCCCGTTATTGTAGGCCGTGCAAAGCAGCCTAGGTGCCTATGGGTTAAAGGATGCCCTTCCTGTCATGTGGTATCATTCTCTGAAGGCTTGGTTCACAACCAAGATCTTCAGAAATTGGTTTCACCAACACTTTGTCAAGGAGGTCATTCGTTATCAGACGGAGACACTGAAAATCCCACAAGACCAGGTAAAGGCCCTCCTGATTCTAGACAATGCACCTGCGCATCCGTCTGAGAAGGAGTTGGTGGCTGAGAATGGCCGCATAAGGTGTCTGTTTTTGCCACCTAATACGACTGCTCTCATCCAACCAATGGACCAGGGAGTGATTGTGGCAATGAAGAGGCTCTACCGACGGAAGTTTTTGGACAAGGTGATGGTTGTGTACAAGGACGAGGACGATCGCAGGGAAGGACGAGACATGCGAGGACAAAAAACTGTCGAAAACCTTCGCCGATACAACCTCAAGTCTGCCATCTACAACTGGGCCAGTGCATGGAATGAAGTCTCTGTCAAGACTTTAGAAAATGGTTGGTCTCGGCTGCTTCATGGAAGTGACGTGGTGCACGATTTTCTAGGTTTTGACGTGGATGACTTCCATGCAAGGCTTCGTGCGGGTGGAGACAATGTGGATGTCGACGAAGTGCGTGAGTGGTTGGATGATGACGAGGGCGATCCTGGATATCAGATCATGTCTGATACCGAGATTGCATCTACTGTTGCCGGTCCGAGTACCCAGCAGGAAGATTCCGACGAGGACAGCGACGATGATGCGGACTCCTCACGGCTTGCCACGACCCCAACCATCCCCAAGCTGAGCACACTCCGGGAATATGTGGAGTTCGTCCTTAACTACCTAGAACACCCGGACTGCGACAGGGAGATGGGGCCCTTGGGATTTATGGATGAAGTGCTAGCTTTCAGGCAGTGCATCATTAATCGTCAGAATCGTCGTTGTTTGCGTTAATCCACCATTGACTGTTTTTTCAGGCCAGTCAACCCTGCCATCATCAACCCTCGCTCCACACCATCATCTCACCAAGACAGGCCTTCTAGCTCCGAGCCACAGCCCAGCACATCAGGCACGGCGGAGTCACAACTGGATGTTAGTTTGCGTCTATCTTCGGAGTCCTCGGTAGTGGATAGTGTATCACCACGTCCAACCAAGATGCCCCTACGCCGCCTCTGACAGCGACTAAATTCTCCAGGACTCGTCACTAGACCACACGGGAATTTACTGTTATGTACAGTGCAGTGAAGTGATGTGATCCCAGTTATGCGAAAGAAAACGTTGTGGAAAGTGCTGGTGAGAAGTGCTGGTGATTGTAAAGTGCAGCGGAAGTGCAAAGGTGTGAGAGTTGCAAGGTCTTCCTGTCAGAGAGCTGGTTATACATTAGGACGGCGGCATCATTCTCGTAAGTACCCTAACTTCATTGAAATTCCTTGTTTTTTTCTTTCGATATCATTAATCTCATGCATAAACTGTGTGAAAGATGATTTCCATAATGATTTTCATGTCTAACCTGTTTTCATCATGCTGTAAATGTGTAAAAAAATTACCATAAATGTTAATCATAATTTCCTGCTTTCAATTTAATTTTTTCATGCATGGCTTTTAAGTGCACCAGCTATGAAAAAGGTGAATGCCTTTGATTGTTGTGCAAGATGATTACCATACAGATTTTCATGTCTAACCTGTTTTCATCATGCTGTAAATGTGTAAAAAAATTACCCTAAATGTTAATCATAATTTCCTGCTTTCAATTTAATTTTTTCATGCTTGGTTTTTAAGTGCACCAGCTTTGAAAAAGGTGAATGCCTTTGATTTGTGTGCAAGATGATTACCATAAAGATTTTCATGTCTAACCTGTTTTCATCATGCTGTAAATGGGTTAAAAAATTACCCTAAATGTTAATCATAATTTCTTGCTTTCAGTTTAATTTTTTCATGCATGGTTTTTAAGTGCACCAGCTATGAAAAAGGTGAATGCCTTTGATTTGTGTGCAAGATGATTACCGTAAAGATTTTCATGTCTAACCTGTTTTCATCATGCTGTAAATGTGTAAAAAAAATTACCCCAAATGTTAATCATAATTTCCTGCTTTCAATTTAATTTTTTCATGCATGGTTTTTAAGTGCACCAGCTTTGAAAAAGGTGAATGCCATTGATTTGTGTGAAAGATGATTACCATAAAGATATTCATATCTAACCTGTTTTCAGCATGCTGTAAATGGGTTAAAAAATTACCAGAAATGTTAATCATAATTTCCTGATTTCAATTTAATTTTTTCATGCATGGTTTTTAAGTGCACCAGCTATGAAAATGGTGAATGCCAGTGAATTTCATGTCCGGTCATAACCTAACCTAACCTAACCTAACCTAACCTAACCTAACCTAACCTAACCATTTTTCTGGTAACAATTTACATCATTTACTGTATTTGATGCTTTGTATCCAATAATTTAGTGCATAAAATGTGAGAATAGATGATTTCTGTGTCTGATGCTTACTTATACTATGCTGGCAAGTTCTGACCATCTGTGCCTTACTCACCTCTAAATCATCATTTTTTGGTTAAAATTCAATTAATTCATGCTTTGTGTGTATTATTTATGTGAAAAGGGAGCTAAATAAGTGCTATACATGTCCGTTAGGGAGGTAGGAAGGTAGTTTTCTGATTTAGGTTAGGTTAGGTTAGGGTCATGAATGATAGGTGCTGGAGCTTCAGGACCAATATTCGGACAAAACCAGTGTCCGGACATGCCTTTGGCTCTATTACGTCGAATAGTGGAGGGATTACTGTATAACCAAGATTGAGAGAATACAAAGAACAGCAACCAAGATGGTCCCCAGTCTGGCAGATTTGTCATACAGAGAGAGGCTGGAAAGGCTGGATTTGCCTTCCTTAGAGGAAAGGAGAGTGTCAGGGGAAAATGTATAATTCAAGAAGAAAATGTATAATTCAGGAGGATAATGTAATACTGTATAATTGGAGTATACAATATATAGCTATGTGTGCTAGGAATGACTATCAAGTCATTTATTAAGAGAGAATAGACTCGTGAAATCAAGTGGCGATTTCACTTTATTCTGGCTTACTTTGCCAATCCTCTAGAGTCGAGAATTTATAGACTTTCTCAACGGTACACAGGAGAGACTATACGCTCAAATAGGCTGTAATATTGTACCGTTGGCCTCTGAGAAAGTTAGTTTCTCCCCTTAACATTCAAAAATAATAATAATAATAATAATCAGGATCTTGGCTGAGCGAAACTCCTAGCTAGCACAACGGATTTAAGGATTAATATCAAAAGCTGGCCTAACAACCAGTCGTGATTAATATAAAGAGTTGTGCTAACGTGGAGTAGCAAAACTGTACTTAATATGTAGGAAAATTAAACACGACTGTTACATTTAACAAAGCTCAAGAAAACGAACTGTAAATTTATTGAATACAAGAAAATAAATTTACGTTACATGACTCCAATTCAAATCAAGAAAGGGAAATGCACTCACTCAAACTCTCAGACAAATAGCTAAATAACCCAAAATCTTAAGCCTAGGAAAACAAAAGAAAATACTAATTGGTATAGATGAGACCATGCTGTAGTCGATCACCAAGGACTTGTGGGAGCTCGGGAACACATGCCGATACAAGCTGAGATCTGAAATTGCTAAGAAAAGTGATCACTCAAGCTTTCGTAAGGACAACCCACTCGTTCCGTGGCTAGAGACAGACTAACTCTGTTTCTGAGTGTCCGACGTGAGGAATGTGAAAAAGGGGTGTGGCCGTAACAGCCGGGAGGCGGAAGCAATAATTCAGAAATTATCGCTCAGAGGAATGCACCGTCTGCACATAAAAACAATCACTCGTGAAAGAATTCCGAAAGTTTTGACAACTTGATGCGAATATAAGTACGCGAGCGGACGGTTTGAGAGAATGAGCAAAATATCGTACATTTCATAATCATTCGATCCTCCCGCAAAATCACTCGATGTCAAAATTTACGTTACATAATTTTACGATGTAGAAAATTCGTGACAGAGAGAGAGGGGCGACATGATTGCAGTGTTCAGGACCATGATAGGAGTAGATAAAATTGACAGAGAAAATCTGTTTGTGTGGGATGAGAGGGTAACAAGGGGACACGGAATGAAACTAAAGATGCCAAGCTGCTTGAAGGACATCAAGAAATATGGTTTTCCTTATAGATGCATAGATCTGTTGAATAGCCTGGACAAAGAGATCGTCCAGTCTAAAAACTTAAACAAAAGACAAAATTTTACTTATTGAGAAACAGAGACAGGACTCCACGAGCGTAGCTCATTTCTTGTACACTATATCACAATTAGGTAAATACAATTAGGTAAATACACATACACACATACACACTACACACTACAGGAGAGAAGGAAAAGAGGACACATGATTATGCTATATAAATGCATATCAGGGAAGGAGAAAATAAACATAAATGAATATACAGTAATTATAACCTATGGGGAAGCATCAGCAAGAGGATACTGCAAAAAACTGAATAAAAAGAGAGGTGACAAAGACGTAAGGATATTTAGTTTCCCAAATTGGGCAATTAATCAGTGGAATTCACTGCCAAATGAAATAGTGTGTGCCAAAACAATTCATAAAATTATATGTATGATGAAAATGGTTTAAGACACGGGACAGTACGAGCTTGACTCATTCCTGTAAAGATACAGTCAGGTAAGAACACATACATACAAACAAACAAAAACATGCACACACTGACACACACACACACACATACACACACACACAAACAAACAAACAAAAAGACACACACACACAGAGGTGATAAAGACGTAAGGATATTTAGTTTCCCAAATAGGGCAATTAATCAGTGGAATGCACTGCCAAATGAAATAGCGTGTGCCAAAACAATTCATAAAGTTATATGTATGATGAAAATGGTTTAAGACACGGGACAGTACGAGCTTGACTCATTCCTGTAAATATACAATCAGGTAAGAACACACACGCACAAACAAACAAAAACATGCACACACACACACACACACACACACACACACACACACACACACACATGCAAGCACCCAACGAATGAGGCCTGGTGTGGCCGTTGTCAGCGTTTCTTATTGTCAGCGTTATAGCGCATTAACTTCTTGCTGCAGTTTTCATAGTTATATTATACATTTTTTACATGCCCTAGTGTTTTGTTTGTGTATTAGTTATGTGAATATGAGTGTAATGTATGGGGTTAGCTTGAGATTTAACTGCCAGTTAATAATGATGAGTGGGGGATTGGGTAGGGTAGGGAGCTGGGGTAGCACGTTTTGTCACCCCCTCCTGTCTTCCCTGGGTATACGGGGGCACAAAGGGGGCACCCCTGAGCAGAAATTACTGATCGTGAGTGTGCCTGTAATGAAATTTTAAGAAATTACCTGTGTCTGGAGTGATTCTCTGCCAGCAGATTGGGGACCATAGCATCGAGGGTCAACTGTATTTATTTTAATATTATTGATATTTTATTGTTATCCATCATCCTAAACTGAAAAGTCATATAAATATGACTTTTCAAATTTCCCAATACTTTTGCCTCCTGGGGTGTGTTAGTGAATTCCAAATTGTCCCACAGAGAGGTTAAAATGACATACAAACGCATCATCGGAACCTCAAAGGGTTAAAAAATAAAATCGTGGCGGAAATGGAGAGAGATGCTCGTAACTCAGAAATATGCAAAATGTATAACGTGCCAAAGTCGACTGCATAGTATGAGAAAGCAGGTGAGTGAACTTAAAGTCAGTCTAGTGCATGTGAAGAAGTATTATGAACCAGGCGCTGGAGGAAGACGAATGACTGAGTGCAGTTCAGTGACATACTTTATTTAAGTGTATTTTATGATGTTTTTTGTTTTATTGTTAAGTTAATGGTACTGTATGATATAATGTGTTAATAGTAACATTTCAGGTAACTTTAGGACATATTTAAAGCAAGAAATACACTGGGAGGGGCATTCTAATGGCCCCAGTCCCTCTTAGCTTATTTCTCCAACTTTGGCAGCACTTTTCACAGTCCCTATTATGTGCAAAACCTGGTGCCTTACTGTAATTTCCCAGGAAAACCACAAATATGCGAATATAAGAGTAGCGATCATGCAAATAGTGGGGGTTGACTGTAGAGCAAAATCATCAAAGCCACCAGAGCACATGGAATTTACACTGCTAAGCACACAGGATTTACAGTACTGTATCATGAACTTCTCTTAACTGATAAGTTTATGTCTACTAATATCTTCTGCTTTATTTATATCTTTTTTGCCTCATATGTATCTTTCTTCACACTTGGTTAGGCCAGCCTATCCTCTTTCAGTCTGCCTTGCTAACCTTCCTCACTCCGTCTAACTCTGCTTCTGGGTGTCAGGTACAATGTGTACAGTACATTGTAGAGTACACTACTGTGACGTTTAAGTTATTACATTATTCAAGGGTGTTTTCTGTGTTTGAACAGGGGGATGCAGTTGCCAGATCAGTAGAGAGGTGGCCTGCAGTCCTTATGGATCCAGGTTCAAATCCCTGCTGGGGCAGGGAACAGTTTTGGGATTTGAATTTCATCAAGAGCAGACTTTATTGATCAACCCGGAGACCTGTCAGCATGCCAATAAAATACCCCTGCTAATACCAATCCACCAGTCCTATATGAGACAGCCCTAGGATGTATTTAGTTTGGATGGTGGTGTTAGTACCGAAGTAGTGACATGTGGAGGTGTGTGGTATGTGGGAGGACTACCGGGCCTTGGGGACAGACTGTGAAGCTTGTTCCCAGAGTCTCTCTCTCTCTCTCTCTCTCTCTCTCTCTCTCTCTCTCTCTCTCTCTCTCTCT
>JAGKTI010000121.1:176628-187243 GCA_018397915.1 Birgus latro
GCTCTCTCTCTCTCTCTCTCTCTCTCTCTCTCTCCAAAAAAAAAAAAGTTTTGTAGAGGATTAGACCCTTCTTTTGGGGGGGTTGGGGAGGGTGGTACGTCATTATCCATCAGTACATCAATTTGGCAGCTTTACACTAGATATGAGAGACTTCTATTATGAAATTTACAGCGAAAGATGATACTTGCAGATATCACATGTTGTATGAGAATTTGATGACACTCTTTTGTTCACTTCTCTTTCAGTACCCCATGTTAAAGGAAATGCAACATTTATTTAATTAATTTATTTATTTTATTTACTTTTTATTACCTGTATGTTCCTGTTTTGTGTTTTCTTATGTTCAGTATTGAATATGTGTATCCCTCCTCCTTAATACATTCCACGCCTTTTTTCCCTTGTGTGTTGTCCCAAATGCTGATGATGCATCCCCCCCCCCCTCAAGCCACCACTCTGTTGCTAGGAACGGCAGCCGTATTATCAGTCCTGGTTAGTGTATTCCCCTTAACACCATGTGTTTTATTTCTGTCAGTCATGCCTCACTGGTTTCACTCCTCAAGCTTGGTTAGGTATGCCAATCCTTCTTTTGTTGACCTTGCTAGCCCATTTCACTCTGTCTAACTTTGTCTTTGGGGGTTGTACAGTGTATGTACAGTACAGTACAGTACTGTAATATTTTGTCATGTTTATTACAGTATTAAAGAGTGTTGTTCTATGTTTGAACAGTTATACATTGCAGTTATAGGGTTGGGAGGGCATTACGTCAATATTCATCAGTATGTCACCTTCTGGGACCCCCATGGTCGCTATATATCAGATAATTGAAAGTTTACTGTATACACTGCAAGATTTGAACCCCAGCTTGCCCCACATATGGCATTGTATATCATTGTGTGATATTTATTTTCGTTTCACAAGGCACATTACTGTTTATGGGATTATTGTGCACCGCCTACTTCCTTCCTCTTTCGAAGGCTATTTAACAGTACAGTTCATTGAAGTATTATAACTGTGTTTATCCACTCACTCGATATTGTACTGCTTTGGGTGTCTGCCCTTTCTTCTTTTCTTTCCTTCCTCTTCTCTTCATTCATTCCTCTTCCTTCTGCCTACGGTGACTTTTCACTCCCTCTTCTGCCTTTTTTTCATTCATTCTTTCCTCTTCCTTCTGCCAGTGGGTGACTCTACACTGAGTGACAAGCCAGATGGTTTCCTGTACACCTGGAAACCATTTACTATGCTGGGTGGTAACCATATAACCAAATTATGGCACCTGGTGGTTTAGTGAGTAATTAAGGTGCTCCAGTCGGATTGAGCTGGTTCAGGTTTATATTCAAGGGATGGTTGGAGCTTATTGCTCATGTAATGCCACTCAGAGATGAGTGAGGCTGGTCACTCTCATCTTAAATATCAGAGCCAACTTGCCTAGCCCCGGGCTCTTTCGCTGCTCATGGGGCAACATAGGATTGGTTGATGGGTGGATGGATTAATGTGTATCACTGCATTGTTGGACTTTCTCTTGAATGTTTGGTACCATACTTAAAATTTCAAGGCCAGACTGGAGACGGCTAAGGCAGGCTTCTGGGGTGGTAAGGCTGACACTGGGGGCAGTTGGAATCAGCCCTTTTTTCTGTAGGCTCTGCCGTTTTCATAGTGGGAATTCTCATAACACAACAGCTTAATGAAGACAGAATTGTTGTGTTATAGGCCATTGTTATGTGCAAGAAACTCCCTTTATCCAAAGGAGTTAGGTCAATTAAAGTCCCTCCAGCTATTGATCTTTTGGGCAGCAATGATGATGTAACATGACTCTGTAGGGTTATGTTAACTGGCCATTGAGAGTTGCTGTTACTGGACTTTACACAGTCCCTTCCCCTAGTGCACATGCATTCATAATTTAGTCTGTAAACACCTAAACTATTACAGTACAGTGATCCCTTGGTTGTCACACCTTTGGTTCTGGTGGTGTACATTATGACTGCTAGATGAAAATCTGCACTACTGCCATTATTGTTTTTTTTTTTTTTACACCTGAGCTGGTTTCTGCTGAGAGTGATGGTGTAGAATCTATGGTGTCTGATGGCTTTAAGAGATTAAAAGATAAGTTCATACTCGAGGAGTTAATCCTAGGTGGTGGAGACTACTAACTCACCACCCCTAGCCTCAGAATCCCTTTCCTCAAGCCCATCTTGGGTCTGTGTATTATGAAATGTTTTTCTTTTGCCCTTTCTGTCATTTTCTGTTAACCTGACCATCATTTTCTGTTAACCTGACCATGCCTTTGTGTGTTTTGAATGCTTTTCATAAGAGTATGTATGCATTTAGTGGGTCTAAATTGTTATAATAGGGAAAATTTGGGCATACATGTGGGGTGCTGAGTACCAAGTAGGATAAATCCCATAGGTTCTCTGCTTTCGTAATCATGCAGTTCGTTATTGTGCTTTAGCTGGGGGTACCAATTATGCGCGATAACCAAGGGATCACTGTACTTTCAACTGAAGTTGTGCAGTGAACACCTAGAGCAGCACAGTGATGTGACAGAAGACATACAATGTACAGTAACACAACACTGATAGTAATAAACTTGAACCATTACTAATACAGTACATTAGCTTTGATCCACCATGTTGGATGCACTTCTAGCAGACAAAGACACTTCCAAGAGAGAGAGAGAGAGCTTTACTCTGTGACCTTACTCAACCCCACCCTCAAGAACACATCCAGTCATAACATAGCCACCTAAAGCAACACAGTACAGTATAAGTACTGGATTGTCATCTTCATGGAGAATTTTACTATATGCTGCACTATCCTTCATCACAAAATGACTTAGCTAGTCACACTGCTAGTACTTCACAGAATGCACAGAAAACCCTCTGCCACTCACCATAAATTTGACTGGTCAGATATGCGCACAAACATATGGTAGCATCATCAACATATTTCTGACCTGTGTGAATGTTGGAAATTAGATGATGATGATGATGCATTTCAGCATCTCATAGTTGTGTCTTCTCTGGTATTTTATTCCTACTAATGCCAGATTATTTGAATATGCTTGATGAGTTATAGGAGACATTGTTAAAAATGTGTCCGGTAATCCTGTTGTGGTTGGGACAGTTCAGGTTTCAGTTCCATCTAATACCTAATAATATTATTCAGTTGAGTGAGTCACAGGAGCATGAAATTGTTAAGATGCTAAAATAGTTATCTTCCTGCAGCTGATGACATGGGCTTGGGAAAAACACTAACTATGATCTCTCTGATACTACGACACCGAGAGCTGGTTGGGGCTGGCACCATTGCTGAAGACTTCTCTGCACTCAAAAAGGATGATCAAGACAGTGACCAAGAAGAAGAAGAGGACAGCCAGGAAGAGGAGAATGGATGGTGGAAAAGGAGACCTACAGGTATAGTTACCAAATATTGTACTGTAGATGCTGTGTTTAACCCCTTCATTAACCCCCAAATTTTGTGGGTACATACGGTATGTATGGAGAAAAAAAAAAGAAGGTATGTATGGAGAAAAAAAAAAGAAGTGCAGTGTGAGGACCAGATTTATTACATAGCTGTATGTACAGTACATGCATACTGGTTATGTAACTGAAGCATTTGGGATTAAAGAATGCTCAATTTATCTACTTTAGCCTTCAGATGTGGCATAGCAGCTTTTATTATGGATATTAGCAGTGTGGCATTATTATTATTGTTTTTTTTTTTTTTAATGCAAGAAAGAAGGAACCAAAGGCCAGGAGCCTGCAAAAACAACATAAAAGAGAGCCAAATTCAAGATCCGTTTATTTTGAGATGCCTCGACACACTGCGTTTGAAAGACTGGAGATCATAGGAAGTAGGAAATACACACAGAGGGAGACAGTTCCAGAGATGATCTTTTGCATAAATGAAGGATTGGGAGTAATGGTTAACTCTTGCATTAGAGACTTGGACAGAAAAGGGATGAGAGTTTGTTGCTAGACGGGTGTTATGCACCCATCGTACAGGTGGAGGAATCCAAGCAGACAGTTCAGAGGAGCAGTGACCATTGAAGTAGTGATAGAAAAGAGATAAAGATGCAACAGAGTGGCAAAGAGACAGAGGTTGAAGGGAGCCAGTAAGAGGAGGAGAGTTAATGAGATGAAAAGCCTTCAACTCCATCCTGTTGAGGAGAGCTGTATGTGGAGAGCCTCCCCACACATGAGAGTTGTACTCTACACAGGGGTGAATAAAACTCATGTATAAAGAACAACTGTGCAGGGGTAAAGAAGGTACAGAGTTTGCTTAGCACACCTAATCTCTTGGAAGCAGATTTTACTATCTGTCTATAGCCTGACGCCCAAATCTCGCAAAGGGTGGCTGGATACAAAATGCCTCCAAGTCCCTCTGTCACCCACCATTTGCCTACCCTCCCCCCCAGCTCACTCCCCCCAGCTCACTCCCCCCTCCCTCACATACTTCTCAACTCCATCCCTCCACCTCATCTTCGGTCTTCCCCTCCCTCTCCCTCCCTCCACCCCACCTGCATACACCTTAGTCAGTCTTTCATTCTCCATTCTCTCCACATGTCCAAACCACCTCAGTGTACCTCTCCTAATCTTCTCATCCACATTCACATCCACCCCACAACGTTCCTTCACTTCTTCATTCATCAACCTGTCCCTCCATGTCACTCCACATGCTCCTCTCAGGTAACTCATTTCCACTGTTCTCACTCTTGACTTGTTACCCTCTAGCAAGGCCCATGCCTCGCTTCCATACGTCAGAGTAGGGATCACAACACTATCATGCAGTGACTTCTTGACTTCCATACTCACCTTCCTGTTTCTCATCACCGCTTTCAGTGAACCAACAACCCTCCTTCCATGCTGTACCCGTTCAAGTATTTCATCCCCAAAACTAGATTTTACAAGAGATGCAATATGATCTTTCCAAGATTAGTCCCGAGTGAATGTAACCCTGAGCATGTTCAAGGATGATGCAGGATTGAGCTGAATATTATTAAACATTAGTGGGTTCTCCTGTGGAAGATTGTGTCAGGTTGATAGGTGTAAAAACTAAGTTTTTGATGCATTAAAAACAACAAGATTATTTTTACCCCAGTCAGAGATACGAGCCAAGTCAGACAGTAGGTGTGCCATAGCCTTATCCCTTGTTTGTTGAATCAGCTGTTGAGATGGACTTTGCGAGAACTGAATGGAAAGGGGAAGGGTTGAATCATCAGCGTACGAGTGGATAGGGTTAGATGTACAGCTTAGAGGTTCATTGATGAATAAAAGGAAGAGAGTTGGTGATAGGACAGAGCCCTGAGGAATACCACTGTTGATAGATATAGGAGAAGAACAATGGTCATCTGCAACAGCGGTTATAGAACGACCAGAGAGGATGACCAGGAGTCTGAAAGGTAGGTGAGAAGATCGCCAGTGGAGCGTCCCTAACGGAACCCATACTGATGATCAGAAAGAAGGTTGTGATAGGAAAGATGCATTAAAATTTTTCTGTTAAGAATAGACTCTAAAACTGTTGAGACACAGGATGTTAAAGCATTTGGACGATAGTTTGAGAGTTGGGAATGGTCACCCTTTTTTGGGACTGGCTGAATGAGAGCAAACTTCCATTAGGAAAGAAAGGTACAAGTTGAAAGACAAAGGCTAAAGAGTTTACCTAGGCAGGGTGTAAGCACAGAAGCACAGTTCTTGAGGACAACAGGAGGGACTCCATCAGGCCCATATGCCTTATTAGTATTTAGGCCAGTGATGGCAGAAAATACATCAGCTGAAGAAATTTTAATGTCATCCATGAGGAAGTCAGTGGGGGGGAAGTGATGGAGGAACAGCACCAGAATCGTCTAAGGTGGAATTGGAGGAGAAAGTCTGAGTGAAGAGGTCTGTTTTATCAGTAGAAGAAATAGCTACAGAGCCATCAGAGTAGAAAACTGGAGGGAAGGATGATGAGGTAAAGTTGTTAGAAGGGTTTTTGGCAAGGTGCCAGAAGGGGCGAGAAGAATTCGATCTGGAGAGTTGAGAGCATTTAGTACGGATGGAATTATATTTAGCAGAGCAAAGATCAGACTTAGCACGATTCCTGGCAGAAACATAAACAAGATGTGATTCAGGGGTGGGCTGGCTCTGGTACCTTTTATAGGCCCTCTCCTTGTTGCAAACAGCATAACCTATTAAGCTACTATGACAGAGTTGCAAAAACATTACAGAAAAGAGAAGGGTGGGTGGACAGTATCTATCTAGATTTCAAGAAAGCATTTGACTGAGTACTGTACCAAAGACCTTTATGGAAACTGTACCATCAAGGAGGAATCCGAGGCAAACTGTACTGTTGGATGCAAGATGTTCTCAGAGAAAGGGAAATGAAAACAGTACTTTGGGGAAAGTACTCATCATGGAGGGAGGTGACTATTGGAGTCCCTTAGGGCTCAGTGCTGGCACGAATTATGTTTTTTGTGTACATGTATATAAATGACATAGATAGTAACATTGGAAATGACCGCTATCTTAATATGTTTGCTGATGATGCAAATATACAAAGGAGAATTACTATTAACACAGACTCTTGTAGAGAGCTACAAAAAGAATTAAATAAACATCCTGAATGGAATAATAAATGGCAAATGGAATTCATTGTGCACATGTGTCTTGTAATTAAGTTTGGTAAAAGTGGAAAAAGATGTGGTAGATGGGGGCACTCACCATCCCTTCACTCTATGTAGTGCTGCTTTTGGGTGTCTGCCCTTTCCTTTCCTCCATCATTCTTTCATTCCATCCTCTTCTGTCTTTCTTTCCTTCATTCTTTCCTCGTCCTTCTGCCGACGGGTGACTTTACACTCCCTCTTCTGTCTTTCTTGCCTTCATTCTTTCCTCGTCCTTCTGCCTACGGGTGACTTTACACTCCCTCTTCTGTCTTTCTTTCTTCATTCTTTCCTCTTCCTTCTGCATGTGGGTGATTCTACACTGAGTGGCAATTCAAATGGTTTCCTGTTCACCGGGAAACCATTTGCTACGCTGGGTAACCATATAACCAAATTTTGGCGCCTGGTGGTTTAGTGGGTAATGACGGTGCTGCAATCAGATTCAGCCGGTGAAGGTTTATATCCAAGGGGTGGTTGGGGTTTATTGCTCACATAATGCCACTCAGGGATGAGTGAGGCTGGTCACTCTCATCTTAAATGTCAGGACAAACTTGCCTAGCCCTGGCCTCCTACGCTCTCATGGGGCAATTTGGATTGGATGATGGATGGATGGGTGGATGGAAAAAGACCAGATTGGGATTTTAAGTTAGGTGGTAAAACCCTACACATATCAGAGAGTAGGACCTAGGTGTGATTATCAGTAATAGACTATCTCCGGCTGACCACATCAGTGAGAAGGTATGGAACGTGTACACTGCTTGCAAATATGAGAATAGCATTCACATATGTCAGCAAAGACATGCTGAGAAAGATAATACCACCATTCATCAGACCAACCCTAGAGTATGCATCCATAGTCTGGAATCCTCATCTCAAGAAACTCCTAGACAGGATTGAAAATGTACAAAGGACTGCTACAAGATGGGTATCAAGCTTAAGGGATCTAAGCTACAAAGAAAGACTAGAAAAATTGAGTCTGCCAACACTATAGGAGAGAAGGAAAAGAGGAGACATGATTAGGCTATATAAATGCATCTCAAGGAAGGAGAAAATACACATATCAGAAAAAGAGTAGGACCTAGGTGTGATTATCAATAACAGACTATCTCCGGCTGACCACATCAGTGAGAAGGTATGGAACATGTGTACACTGCTTGCAAATATGAGAATAGCATTCATATTCGTCAACGAAGACATGCTGAGAAAGCTAATACCACCATTCATCAGACCAACCCTAGAGTATGCATCAGTAGTCTGGAATCCTCATCTCAAGAAACTCCTAGACAGGATTGAAAAGTTCAAAGGACTGCTACAAGATGGGTTTCAAGCTTAAGGGATCTAAGCTACAAAGAAAGACTAGAAAAATTGAGTCTGCCAACACTATAGGAGAGAAGGAAAAGAGGAGACATGATTATGCTATATAAATGCATCTCAAGGAAGGAGAAAATAGACATGAGTATATAACCTATGGGGAAGCATCAGCAAGAGGACACTGCAAAAAACTGCATAAAAAGAGAGGGGATAAAGTCGTAAGGAAATTCAGTTTCCCAAACAGGGCAATTGGTCAGTGGAATGCACTACCAAATGAAATAGTGTGTGCCAAAAAAAATCATAAATTTAAGGTAATGTATGATAAAAATGGTTTAATACATGGGACAGTACAGGAAATTGGAGATTATTTAAATGAAAATAAACCTGAAATTGTTTGCTTGGTAGAGACTAAATTGCCCCAAGATGTCGATACAAAATTATTTAGATGGAACAATTATAACATTTGGAGGAAGGACAGAGAAGGTAAGTTTGGGGGAGGTATAGTGATATTAACCCGTAATGACCTAAGAGCAAAGAATATAGAAACTGAAAATACCATGGCTGAACTTTTGGGAGTTGTAATAGTGGACAGTTATGGAGAAAAAATAGATATACATAGTATTTTATCTGCCCTCCAAAACTAGGGCATGGACAAAGGAAGATTACGAACAGTTAATAAGAGAATCCATTATTAGGCTAAAAATGTTTATTGAACGAAGAAATAGAATAATATTATTCAGAGATTTTAACTGTAGTGAAGTTGATTGGGAAAGTATGGATGCTGGGAACAATAAGCAGTCATGGTGAAATAAATTAATGGAAATGGTGATGGAAAACATGTTAACCCAATTGATCAAAGAAAACACAAGAATTAGGGGTGAAGACGAACCATCCAGGCTTGACCTAGTATTCACAAAGGACTCAAATGATGTGAGGAACATAACCTACCAATGCCCCTTTGGTAAAAGCTATCATCTGGTAATTGAGATGGATGTGGTAGGAGTAAGGGAAGGAGAAAGAGATTAAAAACATAGAGAAAATAGATACAGTTATGGGAAGGCAGACTTTGCTTCCCTGAGGAACTTTTTCCAAAATGTAAAATGGAGTAAAATGATTATGATCACAAATGTTGATGAGAAATATGAGTTTTTGACAGAAGTATATAAAACAGGAGTTACTAAGTATGTCCCAAAATTTTCTGCAGCTATGGAAAGAAAGAAAGAATGGTTTAACAACAGATATAGGATGGCACAAGAGGCAAGAAAAAAAGCGTGGAATAAAGTGAGAAGAAGGCATAGTGAAAGGGCTTGGGAGGAGTACAAGCAGGTAAGAAATGAATATGTAAGGGTACGGAGAGAAGAGGAAAGGAAATACGAAAAAGATATTGTATCTAACTGTAAAAAAGAGCTGAAAGTTAAGGACAGTATAATATGACTGAGGGATGGAGATGAAACATACGAAAGAGAGAAAGAATTGTGTGAAATAATGAACAACAAGCTGCAGTCAGTTTATGTATTGGAAGAAGAATTTAGGGAACCTGAAATGGAACCCAGGCTGACGGGAATGGCCGAAATTACAGTTGACATGAATGAGGTGCCACAGCTGATGAAGGATTTGGATGTGAGAAAAGCAGTGTGACCAGATGATGTAGCTGGATGGATCCTGAAGGAATGTGCCGACCAGTTAGTGTGGCCAGTTTATGTCATCATCAAGACCTCGCTGGAAAATGGACAGTTACCTAAAGATTGGAAAAGAGCAAGTATTGTGCCAGTCTTTAAGGGAGGAGATAGGGAGGATCCACTTAATTACAGACCTGTGTCACTTACTAGTATTGTTTGTAAAATCTGTGAGAAAATTATTAGAAAAAGATGGATAAAGTATTTAGAAGAAAATGAAGTAATAATACCAAGACAGTTTGGTTTTACGGAAAGAAGATCATGTGTTACTAACCTATTAAGTTTCTACAGTAGGGTAATAGATGTCGTACAGGAGAGAGAGGGATGGGCAGACTGTGTCTGTCTAGATCTCAAGAAAGCATTTGACAGGGTGCTATATAGGAGACTATTGTGGAAGTTGAGGACCTTTGGAGGAGTGCATGGGAAACTATTAAAGTGGATGGAAGATTTTTTTTTTTTTTTTAATGCAAGGAAGAAGGAACCAAAGGCCACAGGCCTGCATATTGTTCCTTCCAAGAAAAAGCAAAAACAATACAAAAGAGAGCCAAATTCAAGATCCGTTCAATTCGAGATGCCTGGACACACTGCGTTTGAAAGACTGGAGATCATAGGAAGTAGGAAATACAGACAGAGGAAGACAGTTCCAGAGTTGACCAGTTGCATAAATGAAAGACTGGGAGTAACGGTTAACTCTTGCATTAGAGAGTTGGACAGAAAAGGGATGAGAGTTTGTTGCTAGACGGGTACTACGTGCCCGTCGTAGAGGTGGAGGGATGCAAGCAGACAGTTCAGAGGAACAGTGACCATTGAAGTAGCGATAGAAGAGAGATAAAGATGCAACAGTGCGGCGAAGAGACAATGGTTGAAGGGAATCAGTAAGAGGAGGAGAGTTAATGAGACGAAAAGCCTTTGACTCCACCCTATTGAGAAGAGCTGCATGTGGAGAGCCTCCCCACACATGAGAGTTGTACTCCATACACGGGCGAATAAA
>JAGKTI010000122.1:0-17341 GCA_018397915.1 Birgus latro
TACAGTAAGACCTCACTATATTGGACTAATTGGGGCCCAAGCTATTCCGAAATAAGCGATATTCTGATAAAAGCGACATCTGGACTTCCCCCTACTAACCCAGACTTTTTCTGATATGTCAGACATTAGTCCGGACCCCACCCAATGCTTTTCACCCATGATATCACCAAGTGTTTTCACTATCATTCCAGGACTGTACTGTATTATACATTCACTACAATAATCAAATGGTACTGTACAATATATACTGTACTGAATAATAATACAGTACTCTACACTGATAAACATGTCTTATATTAACCTTACCGTATTGTGATGTACAGTATATAGAGTGGCTGAAGTGGTCTATTAGTGGAGTCTCTAGAGTAAACATGATTGAACTTGAGGTAAGTGATGCACTTTTAAAACATAAAGGTACTTTATCCTAAAGCAGTACAGTATTGTACTGTTGTACTTTAAGTCACACAAACTCAAATTATACACTGTACAGCACTACAAACTTATACTGTAACTAAAGGTGTTCCATTAATGTAAGCACTTACAGTAATATTATTGTACGGTAATGCAGACCACTTAGGAAAGACTGTACTTTATTGTTACAAAATACAAGACAGTAATTTTAAACATTTCTGTACTGTACACTTCATACTGTACTGTACTCTACACTGAGAAATATGTCTTTAATTTACCTTATTGTGATGTGCAAGCAGGAGCTGAAGTGGCCCATTTGTGGAGTTTCTATAGTAGAGATGACTGTAGTGAAGAGGTAGGTGACACACTTACAAGACCTTAAGGCACGTATAATAAAACGGTGTACTGTACTGCCGTAAGGTCACACATGCAGAACTTATTTCGAAACTTAAACACCATGAACTTATAACTAAAGTTGTTCCCTTTATGTTAGCTCTTAAAATTACTGTATTGTAGTATAGCAGTTAGAAAATACATTGCACAACTTATTCAACATCTCTGTTCTGTACACTTTATACTGTACATCTTATTGCTGTATTTATGATCTTCATTAACACAGTGCTTGTACTGTACAGTGCATATCTAAAATACTTTTATACACTTTTTCATGATCTTAGAAACTAAAGATTTTCACTTTGTACTAATAATCATCATCAGTTCACTCATCACCCTCTAGCAGTATAACTGGGACTTCCGGGGACACTATGTGCAAGGACGACGTCGATGCTAATGACAGAAGGGAAACATCACTTTCTGAGCCAGAGGCGTGGTGTGAAAGTGTGGCTGGAGTAGGAGTGCGGCTGTGAGAGAGGAGGCTGTGGTGACCAATGCACGCACGAACACACAAACCGTGCGGACAATACCTTCATACAGCGTTCTTTCTCCGAAACAAAGGGGGATATTCCGGGCGTCACCGGTCCGGACTGAAGCCTTATTTTCTGGAATAATTCCGAAACATCTAGCATGTAGTCTGGTAGGTTTTGGCGCGTTTTTTCGGGCAAATAAAGGAGGAAGGGAGGAAGAAGTGAACGAAGGAATGAAGGACTGAAAGGGTGAATGAATGAGTGAATGAATGAAGGAAGACAAGGGGGATCACCATAAATTTCACCACCACCATTAGCACCGGCCACTGATCTTCATTTGTCTGGGGAGGGAGGGAAGAAAAAAGACAGGGAGGGAGAGAGGTAGGGTGGAAGATAATGAGGCAGGGAAGGAGAAAGGTAAGAAGGGAAGAAAGAAGGTAGGGAATGAGGGAGGTAGGGAAGAAGGAATGGATGGAGACAATGTGAAGGGACATTAGGAGGAAAGAAAAGAGGGAAGAGAGAGAGAGAGAGACCCCCACTCTTCTTAACAGTTTTCTTCCTCCATTTTTCTTTATTAGTTCTTCAACACTCGTTTCTCCAGTTCTGCTTACTGCTCTCTCTCTCTCTCTCTCTCTCTCTCTCTCTCTCTCTCACACACACACACACACACAGTCGTGTCGCCGAGAGAGACGGAGCTGCTCCTGGATCGAGGGGAAATAATCGCTGAATCAGCAGCAAAAAGGAGACCAACCTATTGTGATTATGTGGTTGAGAGCGTGAGTGGTGGTCCCGTCGGATATTAGTTTTAAAAAACGCAGGTTTCGGCCATGAAATACAAGATATAGTGAAAAAAAAAAAAGTCTCCATGTGGTTGAATCATGGCAGAGAGAGACGGAAGATTGTTTACAACTGGCTAGGGTAAATTTGAGGGCTTCTCCGATGATGATGTGGATAACAGAAGTGATAAGCTGAACCAAACAAGAATAGCAGGAGTAGAGAAAACGGCGGAAAGGAATGTCCAGGAGTTAAAAAAGGTATGTGAAGTAATTAGACAGTCGCAGGAACGGACCTTAGAGCAAGAGAGAGATCAAATACTACAGAATAAACTGGAAAAGGTTTGCACACGTAGTGATGAACAAGAAAAAGAAGTCACAGAATTGAAGGTGAGTAACGAATCTGTATCAAATGAAATAAAACAGCTCAAGAGGGAGAATAAGAGGTTGGAAGATGAAGGGGACAGAATGAAAAGTAAACTAGATGAGTACGAGGATGCATGATGAGCATATTAAGGAAATCAAGGAGCAACATAAGGGGTGGAAGAAAATACAGGAGGAAGGAAATGTAAATTTGAAGATCATAGAACAACAAACCAAGGAAAAAGTGGAGAAGGAAGTGGTTAGGGTACTAAGAAGTAGAGAACCTTTGGTCAGGGATGTAGCAGACAAGAAAAAATGTGTGATAATCTCAGGAATAAAAGAAAAACGTATGACAGTAAGATCCGAAAGAGAGAGAGAAGAACTGAGCAAGGCTAAAGAAATAATATCAGTGGTTATGGAGGGTAACAATGAAGCCCAAGAAGAGACTGAAGAAGTGTTTAGGTTAGGAAAGTACGAGGAAGGTGGGACAAGGCCACTGAAAGTAAAGTTTAAGTCCCAGGTAATGGTGAATGAAATCATAAATAGAATGTGGAAATTGTCAGATAAAGAGGGGGTTTAAAAATGTTTGGATAAGGAGAGATGCAAATGAAGAAGAAAGAGCTAAATTAAAGGAGTTAGTAAAGGAAGCAAAGATAAAAAACGAACAGAGAACGGAAGAAGAGAAGACAGTGTTCTATTGGAAAGTTATGGATCAGAAATTGGGAAAGTGGTACCAACGGAGGGAAGGAGAGAAGAGAGTATAAAAAATGATGAAAAAAGTTTGAAAGTGGTGTACACAAACACTGATGGACTAATATCGGCAAGGTTAGAAATCAATGAGTTTTTGAGGGTACATGAACCTGAGGTTATGTGCTTTGTAGAGACTAAATTGAAAGAAGACATTGATATTCATATGGGAGATGGGAAGTACAAATTATGGAGAAGAGACAGAAAAGAAAAAACGGGAGAAGGAGTGATGACAGCAGTGAAGAACAATATAAATGTAGATACTATCGAAATGGCATAGGGCAGGGCCGAAGCAATAAATATGAAATTAGAAACTGGGAAGAATGGTAAGAGAGATATGGCAGTGGTATATGTTCCCCCTAAGACGAGAGCATGGAATGATGATGAATACCAGGAGATGTTGTCAGACATGGTTAGTTATCTACAGAAAGTTATTGAGAAGAGCAACAATGTAATCCTAATGGGTGACTTTAACTGTAAAGAGGTGAACTGGGAGGAATGGGACTCAGGAGGCAGCGAAGATTCGTGGGGCACTAAATTGTTAAATATAGCAATGAATAATGTAATGACGCAGTGGGTCAAAGAAGAGACACGATTCCGAGGTGATGACACACCAGCAAGACTAGATTTGCTACTATCCAAAGAACCTGATGTAATTAAATCTTTGAACTGTAATCTTCCCACTATCCGACATAATAGAGCCAAAGGCATAACCGGAAATTGGTCTTGTCCGGATAGTGGCCCAGAAGCTCCAGCACTGGTCATTCATGACCCTAACCTAACCTAACCTAAATCAGAAAACCACCTCCCTACCGGACATGCATAGCACTTATTTAAGTCCCCTTTCACATAAATAATGCACACAAAGCATGAATTAACTGAATTTTAAAACAAAAATGATGATTTAGAGATCAGTAAGGCACTGTTACCAGAAAAAGAGTTAGGTATGGCAAAGGTGTTCACTGTTCACTAACAGCACTGGTCATTCTTGACCCTAACCTAACCTAAACCAGAAAACCACCTACCTACCTACCTCCCTACCGGACATGCATAGCACTTATTTAAGACCCCAATCACATAAATAATGGGCACAAAGCATGAATTAATCGAATTTTAACCCAAAAATGATGACTTTGAGGTGAGTAAGACAGGGGTTAGTGGTAGGTGGTGGCGACCATCATCCACTCACTTGATGTAGTACTGCCTACTTCTTCCATAGCCTTTATCATTCTTTCTCTGTACCTGCCCTCCTCTCTTCCTATTCCTCCCATCTTTCCTGTCACTTCTTATTGCTTTTCTTTCCTTTACAGGTGGCTTTACATTGAGTGACAAGTCAAATGGTTTCCTGTAAGCCAAGAAACCATTTACAACGCTGGTTGGTAACCATATAACCAAACCATACGTGTTCCCTACATGTCGGCAGGTGGGTTGGTGGAGGGTTAGTGCCCCTCTCTGTAAAATAAATAACTCAAAGTCAAATGGCCACCCCTTACAGGATTATGGCATCTGGCAATAGATAGATAGATAGAAGGCAGGGGTTTTCACCAGCTGACTACATAATCAACGTAAGGAAGAAACATGATTATAACCGAGAAAATCACCTTTTCACAGCCTATGCACTCAATTTTTTTTTTTTTTTTTTTATGTGTCCGACTCTGGGCATAGGCTTCACAGCCTGCTATCAAGGCCCAGTTGTCCTCCTACATACCATACACCTCTACATGTCACCACTTCGGCGCTAACACCCACCATCCATATTGAATACATGCTAGGGCTGTCTCATACAGGACTGATGTATTGGTATTAGCGGGGTTATTTTTACGACATGACGGCGGGTCTTCTGGTAGATCAGTAAAGCCTGATTTAATGAAATTCAAATCCTTAAACTGTTCCCTGCACCAGCGAGGATTCGAACCTGGGTCCCACGCATGAAGTAAATAAAATGTAACCAGAAAAATTATGATTTAGAGGTGTGTAGGGCAAAAATGTTCATCAGTTGACTAGATACTGAATGTAAGTAAGAGACATGGTAATCACTGAGAAAATCACCTCTTTCACAGCCTGTGCACTCAAATATGGGACACAAAGCATGAAGTAAATAAAATGTAACCAGAGAATGAGGATTTAGAAGTCCATCTATCTATCTATTGCCAGACGCCTCAATCCCGCACGGGATGGCCACAAACAAATCGCCTCCATGTCACTCTGTCCCTTGCCATTTCACTACCACGCTCCCAACTCACACCCCCCTCTCTCATATACCTCTCCACTCCATCCCTACATCTCATCCTCAGCCTCCCCCTCCCTCTCGCCCCATCCACCTCACTCACATACACTCTCCTCGTCAGTCTTTCACTCTCCATCCTCTCCACATGCCCAAACCACCTTAACGTGTTTCTCCTAACGCTTCCCAACACGTCCTCAACCACACCACAACGCTCCTTCACTTCCTCATTTGTTAGTCTGTCTCTCCATGTGACTCCACATGCTCCTCTCAAATAACTCATTTCCACTGCTCTCACTCTTGACTTCTGTCCTTCCAACAGGGTCCAAGCTTCACTTCCATATGTTAGAGTTGGTATCACAATACTGTCATGTAACAACTTTTTAACTTCCATGCTCACCTCCCTGTTTCTTATCACTGCTTTCAACGAACCAGCAATCTTCCTTCCCTGCTGCACCCTTTCGAGCACTTCACCCTCCAGACTTGCATCCTTACTCATCACACTGCCCAAGTACTTAAATTCACTCACATTCTCCATATCCTTCCCATCCAGTCTCACTGTACATTCACTGGCTTCACTTCTCTCGAAGACCATCACTTTACTCTTCCCTACATTCACCTTTAGATTTCGTTTCTTACACACTCTCCCAAACTCATCTACCAAGCCTTGCAGCTCCCCTTCGTCTTCGCTCAACAACACAGTATCATCTGCAAACAACAGTATAGGGAGTTTCCAAACACTGCCCTGTCTCACTAGGGCCACTCCAACATCCACTGCCCGACCTTGTATCTCTTTTATAACCCCATCCATGTACAGATTGAACAACCATGGAGACATGACACATCCCTGTTTCAATCCAACCTTCAAACGGAAAGATTCACTCACTTTGCCATCCACACACACTGCAGCCTTAGCACCCTCATACATACTCTTCACTGCCTTCATCAACTTCCCATCTGTAATGCCGTAATTTTAAGGTTAGTATAAGTGTAATATAAGTTAGTATAAGTATAATATAAGTTAATGTAAGTGTAGTTTAAGTTAGTGTAAGTGTAGTCCTGGACCCCTGTTAAATTGATACAATGTATAGGAAATGGTCATCAAATTCATATTTGGGCTTGTTCCTAGTTAATGTATAGCAAGAGTGGAATACTATTGATAGGTAAGACCGTATGGAGCGAGATGGAAGTGCAAAGCGTGATCTGTTCTCGAAAAAGAGGCAAAGAAAGTTAATTCGAGGTTAAAATTCGCGATAGTTTGTCTTTACACTTTGAATTCAGAATTTTGTAGTTAGGTTTGGTATTATCATCTTTTTGTACTATATAATAATGAATCTGAGCTTAGGTAAAGTCTGATTATTGATAATAGTAATTTGTAACCGCGAATTTATTTATTTTTTTCACTGGCGCCAAGTCACGTAGACTGGACAACTGCGACACATGGTTACAATTAGTTAAAACTCGTGAGTTTAGGCCTCGGTAAAAACTGTCAGACCCATATGATTGCCACAAAATTTTAAACATTGTAAGTCAGTTTCGTCTAAGTAAGGCGAAGGTGAATTCCTTGTTGCATATTCTTTGTTATTTGTTATAGTAAGTAATCTGAAGAGTAATTGGTCAAAGTCAGTTCCGTTGTTAGGACAACAGCAAGTGAGCGCGTGTGTCCTAGACGGTGACGATCACTGAGAGTCCTGACAGCAATGAATTAACAGGTCAGTCGAGAGCTTGTCCTTAAATCCCCCCCTTTTTTGTCTCAATAATTGATCTTCTATATATATATATATATATATACATACAGTAAAACCTCGATATAACGGTCTTCAGTAGACTGGAATTCACTTTTATCGGACTCGAGGAGCTACCAGACTAAACCCCTATATATCGGAAAAAGTCCGATATAGCCAGAAAGCAGTCCGGACTGCCTGACAACTTCAGCTATGTTCACCACAATAAGACAAGTAAAAGACATGTTTTTCAGTGCACAGTATAGTATTATTATACCATTTGATTAATGTAGTGAAGGTATAACACAGTACAATACTGCAATGGTGGTGAAAACTACTGATGCAATCCGGACTAATGTCTGATATATCGGAAAAAGTCCGGATTAGCAGGGGTAAGTCCGGATGTCGCTTTTATCGGAAAATCGCATATTTCGGACTGGCCTGAGCCCCAATTAGTCCGTTATAGTGAGGTCTTACTGTATATACTAGTAAGTTGACTGATAATATTCCCCAACTTCTTTTTTATGTTCACTGGGAGTCCTGACAGCAACGAATTAACAGATTGTCGGTGTATCATCGAGGCCTCTCGACATGGTGCTGAAGTGACCACGAGGTTCTTCTCCCCAGTGCCCATACACAAATCCCTCCCTTTTCCATCTCTTTCCGTATTGTGAGGTCGATTATGTATATGTATGGTCCATTTGAAAAGTCTTTTCTTCTAAAGTGAATTGTATCATCGAGGCCTCTCGACACGGTGCTGAAGTGACCACGCGGTTCTTCTCCCCAGTGCCCATACACAATTCCCTCCCTTTTCCATCTCTTTCCGTATTGTGAGGTCGATTATGTATATGTATGGTCCATTTGAAAAGTCTTTTCTTCTAAAGTGAATTGTTCTAGTTGATTTATGAAGAAGTATCCTCTAACGTACAGGGTATTACAAACGCTTTGAAGTTTTAATAGAATCATTCTTATACAACCAATTATATATATAACTATATCAATTTATGTAAACCTTAGGGAAATTAGGGCGAATATACCAGACTTAGAGTAATTTTTGGTGGAAGGTTGTGACTCAGTGAGTTAGATCCACGAATCCGTTAGAAATCGTGGAAGTGCAAGTCACGCTCGTGTTTGAATTCTTCATCTTTTTTGTGTACACTGTATTAGGTTAAGAGGTAAAGTTATACGTATATTTAATGTATGTAAATCTATTGATCGGGCATAAATTCATCTATGTGCAGGATTTTACAACATCTTATTGAGTGACAATAGCCCAAGTATCTTATCAGCTGTGGTGAACACACGATTAAAAAGCTTTATACCATGATATGTTAGTCTACCCGGTATTAATTTCTATGGAGAAGAGAATACTATTATTCCAGTTTTTCTAGAGGAATCATAATCTGAAGAATAATCTGTGTACTTTATTTCTTTTGATCGAAGGTTAAAATCTTATATACTGTATGTTAAAGTTAGTAAATCACAGATTAATCATTTTACTTACTGTATGTATTTGATCTAAATTCCTCTGGGAAGTTTGATCGTGAGATTCAGTGGCCCGCAAGGTATGTTATTATCTAAAGGATTCACGCACTCTAATCTACTCACGCTACCCTAATTACAGTTTAAAGGCCTCAGTGTCCTATCTCTTACTGTAACGGGACTAAAATTTCTTTCCTGGCAAATGCTGGGTGGTGGCAGCCTACTATTGTTTTACTTATTTCTTCATGTTGGTAATTCTTTCTAATATTAGTAAATTAACGAGGCCCCCCTAAAAATTTTCATTCTTACACTGGTGTTATAGCAGTGGAATTTCCTACCATAATTTGTATGATCATAATTCGCATTATTACACTAGTGACAGCGGTAGTAATCAGATAATTTTCTTTATTTAGAGGGAACTTAAAGGTGGCACCCTTACACATCCACTTCATATATTCTTAATACCTTCCACAAACCTTGTCTATCCACACCCTGTCATATGCTTTCTCCAGATCCATGAAGGCTGCATACAACTTCTTGCCCTTCTCTAGAAACTTTTCCACTACGGATCTAAGAATGAATATCTGGTCTACACAACCTCTTCCCTTCCTAAAACCTCCTTGTTCTTCTCCAACTAATTCCTCAGTAATTTCCCTAACTCTGTCAATAAGTATCCTACCATATATTTTTCCTATTACACTGAGAAGGCAAATGCCCCTATGATTACCACACACTGCTTTTTCCCCTTTTCCTTTGTACAGAGGAATAATTATACCTGACTTCCAATCCTCCGGGACTCTACCCTCCTCCCAAGCCAATCTGCACACCTTCCACATCCATTCTATTACTATCTCTCCCCCATGCTTCAGCATTTCACCACACACTCCATCAATTCCTGGGGCTTTCCCCATTTTAACTTTCTTCATTGCTTCCACCACTTCCATCCTACTGATTTCTTCCTCTCTTCTCACAACCCTCCTTCTCCCTGCCATTCCCCAGCCACTTATACTTGCATTACTTTCATTCTCTATGTTCAACAGTTCATTAAAGTGTTCTCTCCATCTGTTTACTTTTTCTCCCTTCTCCACTAGTAATCTACCATTTTTATCTTTCACACCCCCACTGACTTCGTTGGCACCCTGTCTAGCTCTCTTTACCTCCTTCCAGAACATTTTCTTACATTCCCTCCACTTTGCACTCAAATTCCTTCCAAATTCCTCATCCACTCTCTTCTTACTCTCTCTTACTAATCTTTTCACCTCTCTCCTCCTCACTACATATAACTCTCTTATCCGTGTCTCAGCTTCTTTGACGCCCCTGTTCCTCATCCACTCATTATATGCTTTCTTCTTTTGTGCCACAGCCTCTCTCACCTCTTCAGTCCACCATGCTGTTCCCTGAACCCCCTTTCATCTTCTCTTCACCCGACACACCACCTCACATGCTGCACAGATTTCTTCTGTGAATACCTTGCACAGTTGACAATGTTTAATTACAGTCCATGATTGTTGTTTACCCCCACCTCTTAAGGTTTTTACAGTGGTCATAATTGCTCTTGAAGCATGTCCAGTAATCCAGTGTTTAACTACACTTAATCCTTTGTGTTTAACTACACTTAATCCTTAGCACTGTGACTTACGATTATTTAAACGACGAAAAGATACCGCAAACGATTGGACAGCCGTCCACTGTTCACTGGAGTTGAGACAGAACTAGGAGGAGGGGGGGCAGAGCGGGGAGGGAGCTGGTCGGCGCACGCAGGAAATTCAAACTGGCGCTGTTGAATAAAATCGGATTTTTTTTCATCATTTTTTTTTTGCAATTTTTGGGCATTTCGGGGTTTCGGCCATGAGCCTATGATGTCCGAACAGTGAGGTCACCAGATAGTGGTTGTCTGGATAGTATCTGTGTCCGGAAAAAGTGATCATGTGGTCACTGAGTTCCAGATGACAATAGGGAATGTGGTGCCAAGAGATGAACTTTATAGGCAAGGAAGATACAACTTTGGGAAAGCAAACTTTGCAGAACTGAGAAAATTTTTCGAAAATGTGGATTGGAGAAAATTCAGAGACAAAAGAAATACAGATGAAGTGGGATAACTTTTTAGGCCTCTATAATTTGGAAGTGGAAAAATATGTGCAAAGAGTAAGGGGGAAAGAAAACAGGAAAAAGGAGTGGTTTAACCTGCCGAGTCCCATCGGCGTACGGTGTACGTCGCAACATTTTTCCGCGGACAGACCCAACGACGTACACCGTACGTCATGCAATTGCAAAGCCTGTCGTGTGCACATTTTTCAACATTCGCGGGTGAATTTTGGTACGCAGGCGTGGGAGACCTTCCTCTAGCTGCCACCAGGTGGGGACACTCTGGGACTGTGCGTGACCCACGCTCACCTGCTACTCGGCCACTCACCTGGCAGCAGTGACCTAGGACAGACATGGCGCAGCGTGGTCTCTCTGATGATGAAATTCAGGCCATTCTGGACACTTATCCTCTGGACTCACTGGGGATAGTGACTCGCCCTTTGACGATGATGTCCGTGTCATGGATTACGTGTTCCCTGGCGAGGAAACGAGCAGCAGTGACGAGGTCCCGTCACCTAGGAAGCGGCAGTACGATGTATATCGCCAAGCAGGCCAGGGTAGAGGACGAGGACGTGGCCGAACCTCCATGCAGCCTGCTCACGAGGAATCAGATGAGAGCGAGGACAAGGACGAGGGCGGAGCACGTGGACGTGGTCTTCATTCATGGGTGGGCTACGAGCGAATCTCTCCACGTAGAAGCGAAGGAATGAGGCGGCGTATTTGGTATGGATCTATTTCCTTGTTTGCGTATGGTAGAAGTGTATGGGCGGAAGTGATAACTGTGAAAAGGTTAAGTGGCTGTGTGCTGCGTTCCCAAGTGGTGCACCTGGGCAGCAGGCAGGTGTGGTGGAGCCACTCCCCATTACATTATTCGCCCCGCAGTGTTCCCACGCTCCCTCTCCACAGTCCTGTGATGTGGAGAATGGTGTGGGAGTGATAATTGTGGAAAGTGAATGTGGTTGTGTCTTGCGCTCCCACGTGGTGCACGTGGGCGGCAGGCAGGTGTGGTGGAATCGCTCCACAGTACATTATTCGCCCCTCAGTATTTCCAAGCTTCCTCTCCACAGTCCTATGATGTGGGGAAGGTTGCGGGAGTGATAAATGTGGAAAGTGAAAGTGGTTGTGTGTTGCGCTCCCACGTGGTGCACCTGGACAGCAGACAGGTATGGTGGAGCAGCTCCCCATTACATAATTCGCCCTGCAGTGTTCCCACGCTCCCTCTCCATAGTCCTATGATGTGGAGAAGGGTGCGGGAGTAATAATTGTGGAAAGTGAAAGTGGTTGTGTCTTGTGCTCCCAAGCGGTGCACGTGGGCGGCAGGCAGGTGTGGTGGAGCTGCTCCACAGTACATTATTCGCCCCGCAGTATTCCCACGCTCCCTCTCCACAGTCCTATGATGTAGGGAAGGGTGCGGGAGTGATAATTGTGGAAAGTGAAAGTGGTTGTGTCTTGCGCTCCCACGTCGTGCACGTGGAGGCAGGTGTGGTGGAGCCGCTCCACAGTACATTATTCGCCCCGCAGTATTCCCACGCTCCCTCTCCACAGTCCTATGATGTGGGGAAGGGTGCGGGAGTGAACACATCGCTCGCAACAGTGGTAAGGCCTGTCAAAATGTGCTAACAGTTCTTGAGGTTGAAAATGGGTAAAATCATCGTGGAAGAATATTATCGAAGTTGAAAAAAAAAAAAACTCTGTGCTTGCAGAAATATGACGCTCAATATTACTGTATAGCAAGGCATGTCAATACGCGATAAAATATCACTCACCATACTACTGAAGGCCTGCCAATATGTGATAACAGTTCTTAAGGTTGGAAATGGGTAAAATCATCGTGGAAGAATATTATCGAAGTGAAAATAAAAAAAGAAATACTGTGTGCTTGCGAAAATATCACGCTCAATATTACTGTATAGTAAGGCATGTGAATGCACGATAAAATATTGCTCACAATACTAGTAAAGGCCTGTCAGCATGTGATAACAGTTTTTGAGGTTGAAAATTGTTAAAATCATCGTGGAAGAATATTATCGAAGTTGAAAATAAAAAGAAATACTGTGTGCTTGCGAAAATATGACGCTCAATATTACTGTACAGTAAGACATGTGAATACGCGATAAAATATTGCTCACAATACTAGTAAAGGCCTGTCAGTATGTGATAAGTGTTATGGAAAGTTGAAAAAAATATAATGAGTGTAGAAAAGTAAAACATTAGCCAAAAATTAGAATGTAAGTTCAAAGAACAGCCTCAGGGAGTCAACTGTGATAGAAATCGGCGATTTTCAGGTAGCCGGAAAATGAACATACACTTATATCACCTATATTTTTGTATGGAAATCATTACATTCATAAAATATTGCTCACAATACTAGTAAAGGCCTGTCAGTATGTGATAAGTGTTATGGAAAGTTGGAAAAAATATAATGAATGTAGAAAAGTATAACATTAGCCAAAAATTAGAATGTAAGTTCAAAGAACAGCCTCAGGGAGTCAACTGTGATAGAAATCAGCGAATTTCAGGTAGCCGCAAAATGAACATACACTTATATCACCTATATTTTTGTATGGAAATCATTACATTCTTATACAAAATGCTATTTTTGACCTAATAAATGTATACTGATGTATCAATGTTGGTTTGGTTTAGTTACCCCATCATGGACAATGAGAGAAACTGCAGCGTGCCTTTATAGAGAACGAGGCCCAGGTGCGTGAGGGTATAACTGTCTAGACCACTTCTGAGCATAAGTAAGCAATTTCTTGGTGATTTCCCATTGTTTCTCACCAAAAGCGAAAGTTTTAGCCAAAAAACAAAAAGTTGAAAATCGGTCGGGATGTGGGGGTAGGCTAGGTAAAAAACTGGTCGGGACTCGGTGGGTTAACAGAAGGTGTATGACAGCAAATAAAGAGAGGGACACTGCATGGAACAAATGGAGAAAGAGAGGTAATAACAGAACAAAGGAAGAATATAAAAGAACTAGAAATGAATATACAAGAATACGTAGAGAGGAAGAAAGGAACTTTGAAGAAGGTATAATTGACAAATGTAAGGATAAACCCAAATTGTTTTATAGGTTTGTTAATGGCAAATTGAAGCAAAAGGAAGGAATCATCAAACTGAAAGTAGAAGGAGAGGTCTACAAGGATGCGGTAATGCAAGCTGAAATAATGAACAAATGTTTCCAATCGGTTTTCACTAAGGAAAGGGAGTTTGTGGAAGGGGAGAGAGTGATTAGTATTGTAGTGATAAAAGATATAAAAGTGGAAGTGCGGGAAGTGTATAAATTACTGGAAACTCAAGATGTAAGGAAAGCCCCAGGACCAGATGAAATCTCTAATTGGGTACTGAAGGAATGCAGAGAACAACTGGCGGATAAGATCCACAATTTAATTGCGTGTTCCCTGGAAGAGGGGAAAGTGCCTTGGGAATGGGAGAGGGCAAATGTTGTACCAATCTATAAGGGAGGAAACAAGGAAGAACCCCTGAATTATAGACCAGTGTCTCTAACCAGCATGGTCGCGAAATTGTGTGAGAGAATCCTGAAAGATAGGGATAAAATATCTGGAGGGGATGAATATTCTGACTGAAAGTCAGTTTGGATTCAGAAGTGGGAGGTCATGTGTTTCCAACTTATTGAGCTTTTACTCAAGGGCGATTGACGTGCTACAGGAGAGAGACAGTTGGGTGGACTGTGTGTACAGTACTGTATTTAGATCTGGAGAAGGCCTTCGACAAGGTACCCCACAAGAGACTAATACAGAAATTAGAGCATATCGGAAGACTGAAGGGAAGCCTCCTGGAATTGATGAGAGACTTTTTGAGTGACAGACAAATGAGGACAGTAATAAAGGACAGGACATCTGGCTGGAGGGAAGTAACAAGTGGTGTCCCACAGGGCTTGGTGTTGGCACCAGTAATGTTCCTGATTTACGTAAATGATATGGTAGATGGAGTGAACAGTTACACAAGTCTGTTTGCTGATGATGCAAAGATCTCGAGAAAGGTAGAGGTTGAAGAGGACTGTAAAATGCTACAGGAGGATCCGGATAGGATACATGATTGGAGCCGGATGTGGGAAATGAAATTCAACGCAAAAAAAAATGTAAAATATTGGAAATGTGTAAAAGTACCAAGAGGCCATCATTGAATTGTTTGATGGGTAATGAACCAATTAGAAAAGCGAGAGAAGGAAAGATTTGGGAGTGCTGGTCCAGGATAGTTTGTAACCTGAAAAGCACATAAATAAGACAGTTAGAAAGACATATAAACTCTTGACCAATATAAGAGTGGCATTTCTTTACATGGATGAGGCGATGATGAAAAAATTGATAGTGGCCACGATCCGCCCCAGGTTAGAATATGCAGCAGTAGTGTGGTCCCCACATAAAAAGAAAGATATAACCAAGATTGAGAGAATACAAAGAACAGCAACCAAGATGGTCCCCAGTCTGGCAGATTTGTCGTACAGAGAGGCTGGAAAGGCTGGATTTGCCTTCCTTAGAGGAAAGGAGAGAGAGGGGCGACATGATTGCAGTGTTCAGGACCATGATAGGAGTAGATAAAATTGACAGAGAAAATCTGTTTGTGTGGGATGAGAGGGTAACAAGGGGACACAGAATGAAACTAAAGAAGCCAAGCTGCTTGAAGGACATCAAGAAATATAGTTTTCCTTATAGATGCATAGACTTGTGGAATAGCCTGGACAAAGACATTGTCCAGTGTAAAAACTTAAACGAGTTTAAGGCAAAATTTTACTTACTGAGAAACAGAGACGGGACCCCACAAGCGTAGCTCATTTCCTGTATATCACAATTTGGTAAATACACACCGGTCCAGACTGAAGCCTTATTTCCCGGAATAATTCTTATTTATGTGCTTTCCGAGTGTGTAAGAAACGGAATCTAAAGGTGAATGTGGGGAAGAGTAAAGTGATGATCTTCAAGAGAAGTGAAGCCAGTGAATGTACAGTGAGATTGGATGGGAAGGATATGGAGAATGTGAGTGAATTTAAGTACTTGGGCAGTGTGATGAGTAAGGATGCAAGTCTGGAGGGTGAAGTGCTCGAAAGGGTGCAGCAGGGAAGGAAGGTTGCTGGTTCGTTGAAAGCGGTGATAAGAAACAGGGAGGTGAGCATGGAAGTGAAAAAGTTGTTACATGACAGTATTGTGATACCAACTCTGACATATGGAAGTGAAGCTTGGACCCTGTTGGAAGGACAGAAGTCAGGAGTGAGAGCAGTGGAAATGAGTTATTTGAGAGGAGCATGTGGAGTCACATGGAGAGACAGACTAACAAATGAGGAAGTGGAGAGGTATATGAGAGAGGGGGGTGTGAGTTGGGAGCGTGGTAGTGAAATGGCAGGGGACAGAGTGACATGGAGGCGATGTGTTTGTGGCCACCCCATTCGGGATCAAGGCGTCTGGCAATAGATAGATAGAATTCCGAAACATCTAACATTTTGTCTGGTCAGTTGTAGCGTGTTTTTCCAGGCAAATAAGGGGGGAATTCTGGCCATCACTGGTCTGGACTGAAGTCTTCTTTTCCGGAATAATTCTGATACATACGACATGTAGTCCAGAAGCTTCTTGATTCCAATAAAAGCGAATTCCGGTTTACTGAATTCAGTTATGTTGGGGTGTATCTTGGTTTATGTATAAATATATATATATATATATATACAGTACTTCCTCCAATTTTGTGAGAATATGGTCGACAAAAACCCTCGCAAAATCAAAATTAGCAAAATTCAAACAATTAAATATATGAAATAAAGGCAAATTGGTCGACATCACCCCAAGGTAAGCACTTTTTCTCACTCTTTTTCTCGACTCTACCTCTTAATTTTACGATGTTAAATGAAACAAACACGAACTGATATACTGAACAGTGATATTAATGAAAAAACATCATAGGTAAGAAACATAAAAAAAAAAATGCATTTACACTGATGTGAAGATTGGCGTGGTGTACGGGACTGGTGGCGGGGCGAGGCTTGGCTACTGTGGCCCCGCGGGGCCTAAGTCATCACTATCACTGTCGGCAGATATTTCCACATCTTGCTGTGTTTTTTCTGCCTCTCTCATGAATCCCTCGAAGTCAGAATCGTCACTGGGGTCATCAGAATGAAAAAAGTTAGGGATGCTAGGATCACTGGGCTGCTTGGGGAGGGGTGGCTGGACGGCTGGTCGATGGGGCAGGGTCTCTTGGGGTTCTCATGAATTTTGTGATTAGAGACTGCTTCCTCTTGTTAGCTCCATCTCTGTGTAGATCAGCATAAAAACGAAGGGCCCTGTCAGCACCGTGGGATGCTTCCTGAGCCCTAAATTGATCACATTCGTTGTTCACGATGGTTTTTTTCAGCTGGTCAATGACGGCGAGAATATTCGCCAGGATATGCATCGTTAATTCTCGGCCACTTCGATTTTATGCTGACCTCCACAGAGATGGGGTTAACAAGAGGAAGCAGTCTCTAATCACAAAATTCAAGAGAACCCCAAGAGACCCTGCCCCATCGACCAGCCGTCCTGCCACCACTCCCCAAGCAGCCAGCGATCCTAGCATCCCTAACTTTTTTCATTCTGATGACCCCAGTGATGATTCTAACTTCGAGGGATTCATGAGAGAGGCAGAAAAAACACAGCAAGATGTGGAAATATCTGCCGAAATTGT
>JAGKTI010000122.1:22246-33745 GCA_018397915.1 Birgus latro
GTTGAAGCCATGATATTAGAACACTCAGTAGCCAGACAATAAATGGAAGGTCACAAAAAACTTTAACAATGGTAAGAGACTGTGACAAGTTGAATGGATGTGCGGTGTGTGGATAAACAAACAATCTTCTTCTTCTTCTTGGGATAACTGCAGGGAGGTTCACCTTCCACCCGTCAGTATCGCTTAGATACCGGCATTCCCCCAAGAGAAAAGGAAAGGTAAAGGAAAAATTTAAAACTGTAAAATTTGGTAGGAGAGAGATAGTTGGAGATTAGTTATAAAGAAAAGCTTAAGATACATACTTTCACATGGGTCAATGAACTACAGTCCTGACTCCTTCAGGTATATCCCTAATTTCCTCCAATAACCATTTATATCACGTCATATTTCTTCAGAAATAAGATAGTATATTACATATTCAAAGAAGATTAACAAACTTACTTTTATTTCGTTTTGAGTGCCACTTACAGGCCGGTCCTGCAGTGGACATCAATGGCTGATGACGACGGTATTTTTATCAACTGTAGTTACCGTACCGTGGCAACCTGCTAGAGCCGCTAAAAAATAAATACCTGTACTACACTCCAACGAAACCCTAAATTCCTACTTCGAACACTAATAAAATAAACTTACTTAACATGCAAATGGATAAACAAACTTTTAAATCATTTTTGCTATTTGTTGTTGAAATTACTGTCATGCTTGGCGGTTATTGTACCGCAGCAACCTAGTGACCACGGACCTGACTCTGCTCACTCTCCATCTCTCATCCCTCATCTTTCTCTTGTCCCTCACGTCGTAACACATGCAAACGAACTTCATTCTCGATGAGATGGGCCTCTTTTCCTCATCTTCCCAACCATCATATAGGTCCTCCTTGAGCTGAACAGGGGGCATGTCGACATCGTCCTCTTCGTCTGACGAGGCATTCAAAAGGGCTGGTCTCTGTACCTCACGCTATATTGTTTCTTTGGCTTGCCACGCATGAATTCTCTGGCCTTTTTTGTCACTTTTACACTACCTGCACTTCCTGTTTTTTTCCCTGGGCCACCGCCACCACTTGGGCCAGCCTCCGAAGTTGAAGCCATGATAACAGAGCATTCAGTCCCCAGACAATAAATGGAAGGTCACAAAAAACTTTAACAATGGAGAGACTGAGGGTTGAATGAACGCACGGCTCATGGATAGGCAATGGGTCAATGAACTGACTGAGGATAGACTTGCACTCACTGTCTGTGTTACCAGGGTCCGACCTTGGCAACTCTGCCCATCCACCCACTACAAATGAAGATCAGCTCCCATGCACCATCAGCATGAGGATCAGATCAGATGATATTCGCCCAGTATTGCTTTTGAATCAGGTTCCGACCCTGGCAACTCTGCCCACCTACTAGCTACGTGTTAAATGCCTAGTGGATTTTCGCTAACTGTGCACCATCAGCATGAGGATAGACTCGCACTCACTGTCAGTGTTACCAGGGTCCGACTTTAGCAACTCTGCCCATCACCCGCTACAAATGAAGGTCGGCTTGCATACACCATCAGCATTCATATCAGATAAGATGATATTCGCCCAGTATTGCTTTTGAATCAGGTTCCGACCTTGGCAACTCTGCCCACCTGCTCGCTATGTGGTAAATGCCTAGCGGATTTTCGCTAACTGTGCAGCATTAATCGCTATGAGATAGTTTCTTTCCTGTCGGTACCCGTGGATTCGCTAAGCAAAAAATGCTACCCGAGCTGCTCCACTGTATAGGGTTTGCGAAAGCCATAGCATGTCTTCCCTTATAAAAATGTTGGAACAACCCCTACAAATGGGCCAGTGCACTGAGCAGTCCTGCCATCTGGTGAGAGAGTGTGAACTTCTAGACACATGAATTGTGGGTTTTGAAGATAAATTTTCCTACGTGCTTTCATGTAGTTTCCTTAAATCACAAAATTTTTCAGATGCCTTTGACAATCATGCTATTGGTGTGTAAGTGGCATTAAAAGAAAAAAAAAATCGTAAAACAGGAATCATCATCTCCATGGAATTAACTTCTACATACAGTTTACTGTTCAGTAAACATCCCATATAATTGATTTAAGACTATAACAAGGTAAATATATGGAGAAATGATTTCATGCACAAATTTTGCCATATTTTAATATTCGCTGCTGGAGCAATGTACAACATGTTTTCTTGGTTGCTGTCCACTCAGCACCTGTTCTACATCCCTTCTCCCACAGCCTACGATGTTTGACGTCCATCTTTGATGAAAACCTGGCCCATCCTTTCACTCGTTTCATGAATGGGTGCTGGTCTGTGTTGAAAGTTGAATTTTATTTGAAGTCAGCCACAGTGCAAAGTTCATAATTTTGCTAACTGTTCTTATTGTCAGTGTCACAAAACCAAGTCATCCCATCACCAACACACCTTGCCAGTCTCGTGTTTGTTTACAATTGTACGTGTGGCGGCAGAGCCAAGTAGCTACCGAATGGAAATGTCGCATGGCGAATTCATCCATATCTTTCATCATTGTTTTTAAGAAATGGAAATCCTATTACCCTTATTCGAATTATTTACCATCTTTATACATGCATGAAGGCAATATTTCCACATAAACTCTCTTGAATACATCTCTAGAAATCACCTGATAGACAGGAGTAGAACATACGTTTGAATACTTTTTTTTTTTTCCAACCCATCTTCTTTATAAGGCCATGAATATTGTAGAACCCTTAGTTTTGTTAGTATACACCTGCTGTTCAACATAAGTGTAGGAACTAGGCAAACCACACTCACCGGCGTCACGACGTGAACTGCCAAGGCTCCCGGTTGCATACCACAGGAACCTTCCAATGACGTCATCACTCGTGACTTAGCAGGTGTGTGCGTGCGCACACACACTAACACTCTCGTCCTCTCTTCTTAATTTGACAGAAGATTCCAAGGACGAAGCTGGATGGTCTATTTGCGTCTGATACACACTATGTATCCAATACATAGACTTTTGTGTGAGTACCATTAACACCCGATACGCACTATGTATCCAATATATACACTTTTGTTTAATTACTATCAAGACCCAGTCTGTGGCCACATACAGATATGTGATGTCTCTTGAAGTATTATAAACTTTCTAGTCTCGGCTGACTGCTGCACGCAGCCGCTCGGTTGAGGCACCTTTCTTGGTGAGACAGTCAGCCAGTTGTTGTGATGTATCCACCCAGGATACCTCATCAATCTCCCCCTGCTCCAACATGTCCCGCAACACAGCAATATCAATGCGCAATCACCTGTCTTCTACGCTCCTACAGGAGTAAAGGGCGTCCACCAGACTCTTGTTGTCGACGAAACACTTTATTTTGATCTTTCCACATCCAGAAACCTCACGCAATATGTTGGAAAGATATACAGCAGTTTCAGCACATTCAAGCAGCGCCAACGCCTCAGCAGATAAGGTAGATTTGACGACCCTCCTGATCTTCCTTGTCTGCCAGAATATAGGACATCTTGCCTCACTAGCATCTCGTAGGAAGATCACAAAACTTCCCTGAGATCCATTGCCTACAAGGTTGGCAAATGAGGCATCCGAAAAGCACTCTGTATGACAGTCCTCGATCGGCCCCATTCTTGGAATGTATAGCTTCATGTTGTCAGTCTTCACCCTTGAGATCACTTTATTGAGTCTAAGCAAATCCGCTACGGTAGCTCGGTTGCTATTCACACTCAACTCACACACATCAAAGGTAATATCTGGCCGAGTGTATGTGGCAATCCAACTGACTTGCCCAATTAATGCTCGGTACTCCATTTTCTCAGACTCGGACAGCTCCCCTGATTTTACTGCTGCACGATGTTTACTCAGCGTGACTGGTTTCAAAGATGAAGCATACTGGAATTGGTCGAGCGTTATGCTGCCATCGATGTTGGAGATGACATTGAGACCAACGTATTTGAAGGCTTTTGATTCTGAACTGCCGATGAGGAATATTTGACTCAAATGATTTATCACTTGCTGTTCAAACTCATGTGTACCAGCCCAAAGGAAGTCGTCGACGTAGATGCATACAATGCCTTCGACTTTGCCACCATTGCTCCAAGAGAACAGCACTGAATCCAGTGATGACACTTTAGCTCCGAGACTCAACAACTGATCTTTTACGCGCAGATACCAATGCCTAGCAGCATCACAAAGGCCATAAACAGTTTTCTTTAGTCTCCATAACTTACCATTTGCATATTCAGGCGGAGGACGTAAATGAACAACTCCCTCAATGTCGTTACCTTGCAAGTAGGCAGCTTTCACGTCCATAGTGTGGCAATCCCACTGGTTGGTGGAGGCCAAAGAAAGTGGCAAACGCACTGCTTCCTTTGAACAAGTAGGCAAGTCTTTTCGGAGATCCACTGTGTCTTCCTCAAATCCTCTGGCGACTAAGCGGGCCTTAACAATAGGCTTTCCATTTTTCAGTTTTTCTGTCACAACCCATCGAACCGTTATGGCACCTTGCCCAACATCATCTACTTCCTCATACACATCATTATTCTACCAATTTGTAATTTAATTTTCCTTAGCGCATAATACGGCCTCAGAGTTGAAAAGAACAAGCATTTCTGCGTCGTCATCAACCACTTCCCATTCTCTAAGATCCTTCTCCAAATCTATCCAATCAATGTTGCCATCAGAGTCCCTCTTCAAATTATAGCAGTGTTTGTATTTTCCAGTGGCTTTACCAGCCCGACTTATAATCCTTCCAGACACCAACTCTCCACTTTCTGAATGTATTCCCTTTATACGCTGACCAACGGAAACTTTGGGAAGCTGATTAGTCGGAACAGAAACTGTGGGAGGCTCATCAATTGGGACCACACCATTTTCCGACTCGTCATCTGGTGGATAGTCATTCAACACTTGCATAGGATCGTCATTAGGCTTCTCCTGGAGAACATTGTTCTTCTCATCACTGCTGACACCACTTTCAACTGTAGCATCTTGCTCTGGTGCTCGGGCTAGACGACATACGTGCACTTGCACATATACACCGACGTGTCTCACCAGAATTTGTTTCCCATCTCTGCCTATTACAATTCCGGGACCGTGCCACTCATGACTGTCATTTCTTTTGTAGAACACTTCATCTCCATTCCGGATGTCGTTTAGGTCACTCGAACGTACATTGTGCCGCAGAGCCCTAGCCAAGCGTTCATCTGATTCGGTCTTTATAAACTCTCGTCTAGCTAAATGAAGAGCGTTCAAGTTGTCTCTCACAATTTTCGATGGTGATGAAGGTTCCAAGGCTGGAGGATCATTTGCGTACACATTAGGCAGACCAGGGTTTTGACCAAAAACAAGTTGGTTAGGAGAAAAGCCTGAGTAGTTGGTGATAGCATTTCTTGCCGATACTGCCCATGCCAAGGCCACATCCAATTCACACTGGCTATCAGCCATTATCTTCCAAACAATGTCACCAATGACTGCATTTTGACGCTCACAGACTCCGTTGCTCCAAGGACTCTCTGCAGATGTTGTCATGATCTTGATATTGAAGGCCTCTCCCAGTGCTCGCATTTCCGTGAATTCACAGCCATTGTCTGTAAGAATTTTTCTAGGTGTGCCAAACACAACAATCCAGCTCCGAAATATTCCTTTGATAATGGTGGGCGCACACTTATCCGCGATTACTATTGCATTACAATACCTGGTCACCAAATCAACAAGGACTAAGAAATAATGCCTTCCCCAAGCTTTTAAATCCATGGCTATGGCTTCGTTAAACTTAGACGCCATGGGCAAACTGACTACGGGTCGGGGCTTGGCTTTCTTAAATCTGTAACAGACTGTACAAGCATCAGATACAGTCTTGATAGCCCGTTCCAGTTTTGAAGTTTTAATTCTCGCATCTGTGATCAGTTTAATTAGTTTTGCCGATGTTGGGTGTCCGAATTCCCTGTGAAGCTTCAAAGCGGTTTTTTCTACATCACCCCCACGAGATGCCAACATGATTGTTTCACAAAATTCACGATCTAGTCATAAGGAAATTGGAAGTAAGTAATGGCCTGAAGATGAGGACTTTAAATCAATGATAGTTCCACAAATTTTGACCTGGTCAGTTCCAAGGTTAATCAACATTTTTGCTTTTTTCATGGAACGTCTACTCAACAGCAAGAGAATATTGCAGTCCACAACATCAGTCATGATGGTAGCACGCATGTTTCCAATGTAGCAGGGCAGAGTAACACGTTTGAGGGAAGAAACTGTGACACCATCAGCAAAAGTAAACGTTGAGGATGACGCTTCTTCTCTTACAGCATCATGTTCGTAATCAGTGAGCCCACTTAGATTGCAATTGATCCATTCAACTCCACATACAGTTGTAGAACACCCTGTGTCTAGAAGAGCACATCCCTTAGATTCTTCTACTAGAGTCTGTGACTTACCTCTACTAGCGGCATCATCCACATAGCCCATAAATAACGACAGATGCACTGTTTCAGAATTCTCTTCTTGACTGCCGTCGTTTTCGTGTGCATCCGGACAGTCACGTGCCCAATGAAATCTAGAATCACAAACGAAACACCTCGATACCTTTCCGTCAGACCCAAGTGGGTTCTGCCTCCTGCCGGTGGATGAGCATTGGGGAATTCTAGCAGATACGGTTGAACATCGGCCACTACCCCGACGTCGATCACGTATTGCACCACCCCGCAACATTCTCCGTCCTCGTCGAGTACCTCTAGCATAAAGCGTTTCCTCACCCTCAACTTCGTCACTCCAAAATACTGGTTTGTCTTTCACCTCCCGGGCGGACACTGATGCCTCGTTCTGCCTGCCAATTTCACCAGCAAAAATACGATTCAGGGCAGATTTCATATTTTCGTATGTCACCTCAGTTATCGCGGACATCACTAGTTGTCGCTCACTGTCTGAAAGTTTGCATGCAGCTAAGAGCATAAAAACCATCACAGAATTTGGCAGTTCCATGTCCTGCTTTGTAAATTTAAAATAAACATGCTCAAATTCTGTCACGAACTCCCGAATGTTCATATCACTGGCTCTTCTGAATTTGTATTCTCATAAAAAGATGCAAACTGTCGACATCCTTTGTCCACGAGAAATAAACCGTCTAATTTTTTCAGCAGGGTCTGAACACCATCCTTCTGCTCCAGAACATCTGTATCAATCTGCGAAGACCCCACCCTCGCTTTTCCAGACAATGACAGGTGAATAGCTAAGGCTTGTTTTTCTTTGGCTAGATCCGTTAGTTCGCACCAAATTCCAATGTCTTTTTTCCAGCTCTCATATGCAGAATCATTTTCAAGTTTTGGAGGCCATTTGGTCGAACACGACGCCATTCTTCGAACTACGCTCTGCTACCAGTGTAGGAACTAGGCAAACCACACTCACCGGCGTCACGACGTGAACTGCTAAGGCTTCTGGTTGCATACCACAGGAACCTTCCGATGACGTCATCACTCGTGACTTAGCAGGTGTGTGCATGCGCGCACACACTAACAATAACAACACACAGTTTTAGTTGGCTTTGGGTAGAATAACATCAAATATTGGTAGCTGTAACCCTCACACCCTCAAATCGCTCAGCTGGGAGAAGTTCACAGACTCCCACCAGATGGCATTACCACTCAGTGCACTGGCCCACTGAGGGAAGTCTGTCCCTACTTACTTTTAGCATACCATTTTGATATAGGGCCCTTAGGAAAGATCCTACATTAAGTTTAAGCATATGGCCGTAAATGCGGAGGCAGGGGGACAAATGGCGCCAGGTGGACATGTGGCGCCAGTCTGCTGCCTGCCTTTAGAGATGGTTGCGCCATTCTTACTGTCATCTAGTGCTGAGAAATGCTCTCCTTTTCCTTCTGCCTTGCCATGGAAGGTTCAGAACATAAAAGAAGTGATACTGGCACCTCTAGTCATAAGGGAATGAAGCTTAAAAAAAAAAAAAAGTGTGTGTGTGACTTATTAAGTGATCGTGATTAAAGTTCAGTACCATTATGACTGCAAGTGTTACATTGCAGTCTATTATACTGATTACATTTAAGTTTAGTTCTTAATGTTCAGTGAAATAAATGCTGGGTACTGTTTAGAATGTTATATCAAATTGTGAGCTCAGCCACCTCCGTCACCAACACAAACTGCCGACTGATCTGTACTTCTTTAACAAAAGGTAAATTAGGTGCACTGAATTGTTTTTTTTTTTTCTTTCTGTATTAGTTTTGCCGATGTTGGGTGTCCGAATTCCCTGTGAAGCTTCAAAGCAGTTTTTTCTACATCACCCCCACGAGATGCCAACATGATTGTTTCACAAAATTCACGATCTAGTCATAAGGAAATTGGAAGTAAGTAATGGCCTGAAGATGAGGACTTTAAATCAATGATAGTTCCACAAATTTTGACCTGGTCAGTTCCAAGGTTAACAGTAATAAGTACTGTTTTTGCAATTTTGGGGGTGAAAATCCATCTCCAACACATGCTGGCGACGAGTCTGTACTGCCTCTTTGAATGATTTTCTACCAATTAACCACCTCAGTACCGTTACCGTGACATCTATTTCAACTTTATTTACGCTTCCTCCGGCTGATTTTATAGCACTCAGGACTGGACTCGCGTACTGAAGGGGTTAATGAAGGCTGTACCAACCCCGTGCACTTCCACAGATCCTCCCTACATTGAATAAAAGTGTCTGGTGGCGGCAAGAACAAAATGAAAATACACTGAAGGGGTTAAAGGTATATTAAATGCACTAAATTGTTTTTTTTGCCCCTTTAACCCCTTTACCGTGGGGTTGTCGGAGGCGTGCTGTCTAGAATAGGGGAAAATGGCTAAATTGTCAACAATGGATGGGAGTACTGATGACATTAGCAGCTCTGACTATTGTTGGACATTGGCAGTGCTGATAGATGATACAAGTCACCACCTGAAAGCCCGGGTGAATTCAAAACAACACAGAATCACAAAAGTGACGCCCCGCGGTATGATCCTTGCGCCCGAGCGTCACGGAAGTGACGACCCGCGGTTAAGGGGTTAATTTAGTGTTGAAAGGACAAGTAATAGGTATTGTCTTAGCAATTTTGGGGGGTGAAAATTCGGTAAGACGGAAAATTCGGTAATTCGAACCTGGGTAGAGCCCCATATAGTTCGACTTGAAGGATTTACTGTATATCACTGAATAAAAAACAAGTTCATTCAACCAGTTGTGAATAGATATTTCCTAACCCATGAAATACTTCTCATGATTCCTTTTGTATGAACATTGCAAGAGCAGTGGTTTTATCCCTTTTGCATCTATGTTGTGATACCGGTACTAATTAACATGAAATTCTGGTTTGGTCCATTTAACACAGGGATGCTTATATGTAATAAGGATACTGTACCAGTTATCATCATCAACATAATGATGAGGATTGTCATCATCATTGTCATCATCAACATAATCATTATCACCATCATCATTAGTGTCATTATCACCACTACCATCATGACTTTATCATCATCATCATCATCATGACCTTTTTTTCCCCACTTTAAGATGGGGTAAGGTATGTTCTATAATTGGAGATAAAAAGTACAAAAGTGGGTGAATTGTCAACAGCATACCCAGTGAAATGGGTTACACAATCATCGACACATCATTCAAGCTCATGGACTCCTGACTTCACCTCACAAGCTTAACCATCTGCACTTTTTTTTTTTTTAAATTCTTTTGCACTTTTTTTTTTTTTAATGGGGTTTATAGGATGAAATACAAGAAGGGGTACAACAGGGTTAGAAAGTTACAAATACACTGAGGGCTGTGATAAGGAATCAGGAGGGAAGTAAGAGGTAAAAGTTGTTGCACAACAATACTGTATTGTGATCTCCATTCTAGACATGGGTGAACTATCAATACCATAGAAAAAGCAAATTTACTGTCATGTCTTTATATAAAGGAAGAAACAGGAGAAAATTCACTGAATAGTAAACCTGTGTTACTAATGTTGTTTGCAAAATTTATGAAAAAGTAATTAGAAAAAGATGGACTCAGTTTCTAGAAGGGAAGGAGTAAATAACAACAAAGCAATTTGGATTTAGAGAAAGATAATCTTGCATCAATAATCTGCAAAGTTTCACAGCAGAACTGTGGATATTTTTATACAAGAGAGAAAGGGCTGTGGGGAGGGCATTTGACAGAATATCACATAAAATGCTATTGTGGAAGCTCAAAACTGCTGGAGGGGTGCAGAGGAAATTGATAAAGTGAATGGAAAACTATTTGCGGGGAAGAAAGGTGAGAACAGTTATAAGGTGTCCAAGGGGAAGAGTGTAACTAATAGAGTGCTCCACGGCTCAGTGTTGACCCCGATCGTGTTTCTCACATATGTCAGTGATGTGCCAGAAGGGCAGAGTAGCTATATGAACGTATTTTTAGATGATGCAAAAATTATGAAAAGTATTATACATGAAGCTAGTTGTAAAGACTTGCAAGATGGCAGACAAAATATACAGTTGGAGTCAGACCAGGAAAATGGATTTTCTATCTGCCTATTGCCAGACACCTTAATCTGATAAGAGGTTGCCACAGATAAATCGCCTCCATGTTGTCCTGTCCCCTGCCATTTCACTGCCAACCCCCCAGCTCACACACCCCTCAGTCATATACCTGTCCACTCCATCCTTCCATCTCATCCTCAGCCTCCCCCTCCTCCTCACTCACACACACACTCTCCTCATCAGTCTCTTGCTCTCCATCCTCTCCACATGGCAAACTGCATCAGTGTATTTCTTCCAATGCATTCTTATCATATCCACATCCACACCTCAATGTTCCTTCACTTCCTCATTTACCAGTCTGTCTCTCCATGTAACTCCACATGCTCCTCTCAAATAACTCATTTCCACTGCTCTTACTCTTGATTTGTGTCTTTCCAACAAGGTCTAAACTACACCATATGTCAGAGTTGGTATCACAATACCATCATGTAGCGATTTTTTCACTTCCATGCTCTTTTCCCTATTTCTTATCACTGCTCTCAAAGAACCACCAGCAACCTTTCTTCTTCCTCACAATGACCTTTAAAGTCTGTTTCTTACACACTTTCCCAAACTCTCACCCTGTCGAACACCACCTCTTCTCCTCTAAACCTCACCTTCTCTTTCTCACTGAGACTCAGCTCTCTGAGGCAACTGACATCAAGCCCTTTTCTGTATCCTCCTACTTTCTCTATTCTCGTTTCAAAGCCAAAGGTGGCTGTTGCGTATATCTATGCAACGATCTATCTTGCTCTCGTGTTCCTGAACTTGATTCTTCTGAATTCTCTGCTCTCTGGCTTCGGCTTTCCTGTCATTCTCTGACTAAATATATCTGTGCTGTTTACTTATCTCCTAATTCTACTGACTATCAAAAATTCTTTGACTATCTTACTTCTACGATGGAACACATTCTATCCATTTCTCCTTTCTCTGAAATCTCCATTCTAGGAGATTTCAATGTTCACCACCACCTTTGGCTCTCCTCTCCTTT
>JAGKTI010000122.1:38631-85417 GCA_018397915.1 Birgus latro
CTCTGCATCCCCCACCTTGCCTGGTGTTATCATATCTCTGCATCCCCCACCTTGCCTGGTGTTATCATCTTTCAGCACCTGACGAAGGATTTTTCAGAGCAAATCCTTCAAAATCATTTCCCATTATCTTCAGGGTCATCATCAAGGAACAGTGAATCACTGTCCCAATTGTTTTCACTTAAGAGCTGAATTGTGGATGGGAATCGGAGTTGTAGCTGTACCGTGAGTGTGTACACATGTGGTGTACTTAATTTTAAGCATTTTTCAAGTACACTTTATACACCTTAATTTTTACAATCTTACAAACAAATATGATCACTCTGTATATTTCACTTATCACTTGTCACCGTCGAGCAGTATATCAGGGACTTAGGAAAAATGACGTTCGGGGGAAATGATGTGGAGGAAAAATAGTGATGTCGCCAGCTCACCACGAACCGATGCACGAACACACACACACACAGTCTTAATATTATTGCAGACCCCTTTTCTAATTTTTGAGCATTTAGAAAGAACATTATGGGGGTAACTTAATTATAAACACTTCAAATACTGTACTGTATGTACCGTGTGTGTGCTGTGTGGTGTATTTAATTTTAAGAATTTTTCAAATAGTGTACTGTACACTTTATACACCTTAATTTTTACAATCTTACAAACAAATACGATCACTCTGTCTGTATATTTCACTTATCATTCGTCACCATCGAGCAGTATATCAGGGACTTAGGGAAAAAGACGTTGGGGGGAAATGATGTGGAGGAAAAATAGTGACGCCGCCGGCTCACCACGAACTGAAGCAGGAACACACACACACCGCTCACCGTGTTTAATGATTAAAGCTTGATGTCTTAATATTAATGCAGACCCCTTTTCTAATTTTTTAGCATGTAGAAAGAACATTATGGGTATATTTTAATTATAAACACTTCAAATACTGTACTGTATGTACACTTAGAACAACAGCTATGCAGCCAGCCCACCGCCAACCAACACAGGAACACACAAACCGCGCCGACGATATAGCCACCCCGTCGTGAGCTTAGGCAGTCCGGACCGCTTCAGCTTTTTCAGAGTTTTTCTGATATATAAGAAATAATTCAGGTTGGCTTCCTGACTCCGAAAAAAGCGACTTCCGGTGTATTGAAGTCCGTTGTAGTGAGGTCATACTGTATTCTTAATATTTTCCACATTCCTTGCGTATCCACTCTGTCATGTGCTTTCTCCAAATCCAGGAAGGCTGCATACAACTTCTTTCCCTTCTCTAGAAACTTTTCCACTAAAGACCTAAGGATGAATATATGATCTACACAACCTCTTCTCCTCCTAAAACCTCCCTGTTCTTCTCCAACTAATTCCTCTGTTATTTCCGACTCAGTCAATAAGTATCCTACCATATATTTTTCCTATTACACTAAGAAGACAAGTGCCCCTATGATTACCACACACTTCTTTTTCCCTATTTCCTTTGTACAGGGGAATAACTATACCTGACTTCCAATCCTCTGGGACTCTACCTTCTTATCAGGTCAGTCTACATTTCTTCCATATCCAGTCTACAACTATCTCTCCCCCAAGCTTCAGCATTTCACCACACACTCCAACGGTTTCTGGGGCTTCTCCATTTTGACTTTCTTCATTGCATCCACTACTTCCTTCCTACTGATCTCATTCTCCCTTGTCACCTCTCTCCTTCTCCCAGCCATTCACCAGTCACTTATATTTGCATTACTTTGATTCTCTATGTTTAACAGTTCCTTGAAGTGTTCTGTCCATATGCTTACATTTACTCCCTTCCCCACCATCAGTCTACCATTTTTATCTTCACCCACCTACTAACTTCCTTACCACCCAGTCTAGCTATCTTTACCTCCTTCGTTTTGTTTAGTTTGAAGGCTCCAACATCCTTGCATGCATCGGCCTTGGTCACCTAATGGCAGCTCTCCATGCTGCTCGACCTAGAGCAGCCTTCCTATCCAGTCCCTTATCCCTGAGGTTACGCTCAATGGCCTTATCCCAGGCCTTTTTCAGTCTAACAACCCTATCCCTAAAGTTAACACTTCTCACTTTATGCATCCAGTTATCATCCCCAATCCTCTCCACATGCCCAAACCACCTCAATCTACCTCTCCTTATCACAACATCAATACTCTCCAGTTTCATTCTACCTTTCAACTCTTCTATCATAAACCTAGCCTCCCCAGGCCTCATACTCAGGGACGCACTGCACATCCACCTAATCATTGTCTTTTCTGTATGTTTGAGCCTGCAAATATCCTCTCCCTTTACTGTCCAGGTCTCTCTACCATAAAGCAGTACACTCCTAACAAATGCTGCTTGCAAAGATCTCTCAGCACGGAGGGACAGCCCTCTCAGTGTCAGGAGAGACAACAGTTCCCTGAACTTCTTCCAACCATTCCTCACTTTGCCACCACCTCCAGCTCATAACGTGTCTCCCAAATAACAAAACTCTTCCACATACTGAAGACACTCAATAAGCTTAATCCTTTCGTGCCTGACAGTCTCCACATGCTCTCCCTGACACACCACACACATGAAATCATCATTATAGCATTATCTTGCAGTCTACCTCTAATACTACTACATCTCTTATGCACCCACTAATCACAAACACTGCACAAGATGGAATTACTTCCCACGCCCTTGTGGCAAATTGCACATGGCCACTCTTCCTCTTCTTTGACAATACCACCACCATCTCTAGATGACATTACTTTTGTTTTAACTTCATTTACTCTTAAGCCCTTGTGCCTCATACCATCTCTGCACCTCTTAAATCTTTCCTCCACCTCCCTTTCATTCTCAGCAATCAACACCAAATCTGCATACATCTCCCACGGGAGTCCGTTTCTGCAGTCACATGAGAGGGCTTCAGGTACCATGATAAACATCAAGGGACTCAAAACTGACCCCTGATGCACACCAACATTCACAGAAAACTCATCACTCAAATCTCCATTTACCCTTACCTGGGTGCGAGCACCCACATACATGGCCTTATACCACCCTAACCAGTCACTCCTCCAACCCAAGCTTTCTCATTGCCCACTTCACCACCTCTCTAGGGACTCTGTCAAAGGCCTTTGCCAAATCAACAAAGTATAGTTCTCTTTTCTTTCCAATATATTTTTCCTCATGCTGCTGAACAATGAATATGGGAAAATTGGTCCCCCTGCCTGGCATAAACCCAAACTGTGTCTCATCAATATTCACTCTTTCTCTAATCATACCTTCTAGAACTCTCTCCATTACCTTCATTATCTGACCTAAAAGCTTTATACCTCTATAATTTCATCTTTCCAGGTCATCACCCTTCCCTTTGTACACATTTACAATTACACTCTTCAGCCAGTCATCTGGGACAACACACTCATATATAATCTTATTTATCAGGTTAGTGACTAACCTCACCCCTATATCTCCTGAGGCCTCAACATTTCAACAGTCAGCCCAGACACAGACACACCTGCTGCCTTACCCACCTGCATCCTGCCTATTGCCTCACTCACAGTAGTAGCGTCAATCAAAGGCCAAGGCCCAAACACTGGATCTGCTGGCTCCAAACCTTCCCTATCCCAGTCAAACTCCTCGCTCAACAACCAGCTATAATGCTCTCTCCATGCTTCTTTAATGTCCCCACTGTTCACCACTACCCTTACTTCATCATTCTTCATACACTGCACACCTATAATATCCTGATTGTCCCTCTTCACCTGATCTGCCACCTTAAATATCATATTTTTCCTTTCCACATGATTTAGGTTATCAAGGAAAAGTCTCTGTGACTCAGACTTTGCCCTGTGTACCTCTCTTCTAGCCTTACGCTTGGCAGCCAAGTATTCCTCCTTGTTACCACCCTTCTTCCATTCCTGGAAAAGCCTTCTTTTCTCCTTAACTGCAGCTTCTACACTCTCATCCCACCACCACGTTACTTTATGTTTTGGTGGGCCTCTTGTCCAACTGCATATTGCATCAGTAACTCTCAAGAGGTTGTTCTTGAGGGCTCTGTACTGTTCATTAACGCCTCAGTCTACAGCTCCCTGTTCAGCCACCAATCTCCTCATTTTGGTATACAAGGCATCCCTTACTGCTTGATTTTCCAGCTCGATCGGTAGAGAGTTGGCTTGCGGTCCCGTGGGACCCAGGTTCGAATCCTCGCTGGTGCAGGGAACAGTTTAAGGATTTGAATTTCATTAAATCAGGCTTTACTGATCTGCCAGAAGACCCGCCGACATGTCGTAAAAATGACCCCGCTAATACCAATACACCAGTCCTGTATGAGACAGCCCTAGCATGTATTCAATATGGACGGTGGGTGTTAAGCGCCGAAGTGGTGACATGTAGATTGTAGGAGGACGACTGGGCCTTGATAGCAGGCTGTGAAGCCTATGCCCAGAGTCGGACACATATTAAAGAAAAAATGAAAAAAAAAAAAAACATAAGTCCTTTTTTTCATCACTCGTTCTTTAAGCACTGTATCACAAATCGTTCTTTAAGCACCATGTCACAAATCAATATTTTTGCTCCTGCACACACTCCTTGCTTCCTATAACTTTAACATCCCTCACTAACCTCCTGTCAGCCCTTCTGACCAGAAATAATCTATCTGACTGCTATTTCCCCCAGACTCATACATAATCAACCTACTCTCTCTTTTCCTAAAATGTGTGTTGCACACAATCATGTTCATTGTCTCCCCAAATTCGAGTATCCTTTCCCCTTCTGCATTTCTTATACCATATGGACATCCCCCTCATGTACTCCTTCATAACCTTGAGCTTGTTCACCTACATGACCATTTAAGTCCCCACCCAAAACCACTATCTCCTCCCCCATACCACCTACTACATATATTAAGTCATCCCAAAATCTATCTTTCTCTACCTCATCCAAGCCTGCTGATAATTGCAGTCATCATTCCACCGAACAAAAGTTTCACTACCAGTATCCTATCGCTTACTCTCATAACATTCATAACATATTCCACCCATTTCTCTGCAACCAACACACCCACACACCCATATCTGTCTGTCCTCTCCTGCCAAAACAACTTAAAAGTAGCAATCCTTCCCAACAATCTTTCTGGCTGATCCACCCCTGTACTGGACTTCCTGCAAACATGCCACATCCACCCACCTATTGAATGCCTCAATGACTTCCTCTGCTCTTCCCCTCAAACATCCTACATTCCACAAACCCACTCTCATCCCCCTGGGCAATTTAATGTCCTCAGGCTTGCTTTGAAGCTTATTCTTGTATTTAGTCATAGTCGGTAATAATAAAGGGGGGGAAGACATACCACAGGCCCCACCCACTGCACAGTCCCAGGCAATGGATCTGAGACCCCTAGCCCACCAGCTTACCAGTGGCTATGGTAGTGGCCTCAGCACACCATACCAGGACAGCTGCAGGAACACACTCCAAGCGCACCTTGGCACTGTAACTGCTTCGCCATTATGCACCCACTGATAACGCAGCCTCCTGGGCCGGTACTCCCAGGTTCGGCCCTCTCTATTGGGCGGATGCGGCAGCCTGGGAACCGCAATACCTTGTACCCTCTAGCACAGGTTCGAGTCCCATCTCGCCCCGGACCCATGATCTATTCTGACGGAACCCCCAAACTCCATCACTAGGTAGCGGGGGCAAAGTTTTCTGGCCACATGCCCTTGCTGGCGTCAAATCCTGTAATATAGTGGGGTATGTTGTGTGATATGTAAAGAGCATGTGGTGTAGTGCTTCAGAGGAAATGTTTGGGAGAGTATGCTGGTCTACTCTCCATGTTACTGTCACACTGAAAAGGTCAGCAATGGGGGATGGTTAGGTAGCTAGTGAAACAGAAGCTCCAGCTCTCCCTATCACCAGTATTCCCATTCCCCTCGGAAGTACCACCCTGTTCGGCCCGTGCTACAGTCTCCTTCTACTGTTCCTTCATATATAATCAAATTTATCAAGTCAGTGACTAACCCCACTCCTATATCTCCTGAGGCTTTCAACATTTCAGCAGTCGGTTCAGACACACCTGCTGCCCTCCCCACCTGCATCCTGCCTATTCCGCTGCTAACAGTCACAATGTCAATCAAAAGCCAAGGACCAAACACTGGATCTGCTGGCTCCAAACTTTCCCTGTCCCAGTCAAACTCCTTGTTCAACAACCAGTTGTAATGCTCTCTTCAGGTGTCTTTAATATCCTCAATCTTCACCACTACCATTCCTTCATCATTCTTCATACACTGCTCACCTATGATATCCCTATTCTCCCTCTTCATCTGATTTACCAACTTAAATATCATTTTCTTCCTTTCCACACTGTTTAGGTTATCAAGTAATAGTCCGTGAGACTCAGACTTTGCACTGTAAACCTCTTTTCTAGCCCTATGCTTGGCAGCCAAGTATAGCTCTTTGTTACCATCCTTTTTCTATTCCCAGAAAAGCCTTCTTTTCTCCTTTACTGCAGCTTCTACAAGAGGTTGTTCTTGAGGGCTTTGTACTGTTCATTAACACTTCTGTCAATGTCTCCTGTTCAGCCACCACTCTACTCATCTTGCTATAAAAGGCATCCCTTACTGCTTAGTTTTTCATCTTCCATATTTTCCTCCTAGGTGGATAGGTCCTCTTTTTCATCATGTGCTCCTTAAGCACCATGTCACATATCAATAACTTGTGTTGCTGCACACACTCCTTGGTCTCTATAACTTTAACATCCCTCACTAACCTCCTATCAGCCCTCCTGACCAGGAAATAGTCTCTCTGGCTGGTAGTTACCTCAGACTCGTATGTAATCAACCTACTCTCTCTTTTCCTGGCATGAGTGTTGCACACAATATGTTCACTGCCTCCCCAAACTTAAGTATCCTTTCCTCTCCTTCAGTTCTTGTACCATATGCACATCCCCCATGTGCTCCTTCATATCACTGAGCTGCTTCACCTACATGAACATTTAAATCCCCTCCCAAAACTACAATCTCATCATCCCTCATACCACTTACTACACGTATTAAGTTATCCCAGAACCTATCCTTCTGTACCTCGTGCAAGCCTCCCTGTGGAGCATACGCCGATACAAATGCAAGCATTATCTCACCGAACAAAAATTTTCACTACTATTATCCTTTCACTGACTCTCGTTACATTCATGACATACTCCACCCATTTCTCTTTAACCCGCCCAGTCCCGACCACTTTTTTTACCCCAGAACCCGACCGATTTTCAACTTGTTTTTTTTTGGCTCAAACCTTCGGTTTTGGTGAGAAACATCAAAAATTCATTGAGAAAGTGCTTACCTGAAGTGAAAAATATTCTAAACTGGTAAGAGATCCCTCACCTGACTACTGTTTTATATCATGCCGCGCTCCATAAAATACGATCCCTATGCGAGGGAAACTTAACAAAAACCACACAGCCTCATAGATATTTATTTATTTGGTACGAATTTATATGTAGTACATGAGCATATAGCTTTTCACACAATAATATAGGCGATATAAGCGTTGTTCCCTTACCAAATACATCAACATATTGCATCTACCTTACCGATGTTGGCCAGGTCACTGGTAACAGGTGAGTTGTGAGAAAATCGCACACCCCCCTGAGGGGGGGGGGGGGGTGAACAGGGTCAGGCAGTGTTGCCGCCTGGCGGGGGTAGAGGAAGGTCTCCTACATAGGCCTACCAAAAATTACCCACGAATCTTGAAAAATGTGCAAACAACGAACCTTGCAATTGACTGACGTATGATGCATGTCGGCGGGTCTCAGCGTAAAAAAAAGTTGTGATGTGCATTGTACGTTGGGGGGACTGGGTGGCTTAACTCGCCCTGTGCTAGTGACGTACATGTACGTCCGCCCCTATATACGTGGACAATGCCAGCGATGTACATGTACATCGGCAATTTGATATATGTAATCTCTCTACTATCCGGACGACCACTACCTCACTATTCGGACATCGTGGGCTGATGGCTGAAACCCCCAAATTGCAAAAAAATGAAAAAAATCTGATTTTTTCCAACCACATCAGTTTGAATTTCCCGGGCGCACCAACCAGCTCCCTTCCCGCCCTATCCCCCTCCTCCTAGTTCTGTCTCAACTCCCGTGAACAGTGGACAGCTGTCCGATCATTTGCGGTATTTTTGTTCTTGTTTAAATAATCAAAAGTCAGTGCTAAGGATTAAGTGTAGTTAAACACTGGATTACTGGACGTGCTTCAAGAGCAATTATGACCACTGTAAAAACCTTAGAGATGGGGTTAAACAAGGAGTAAACAACAGTCATGGACATGTAAGTAAACACTGTCAACTGCTTAATATTTTCCATAATCACTTCTAAATCTTCATTCTCTGGTTACATTTTATTTACTTCATGTTTTGTGTCCCATATTTGAGTGCACAGGCTGTGAAAGAGGTGATTTTCTCAGTGACTGCCATGTCTCTTACATACATTCACTATCTAGTCAACTGGTGAACATTTTTGCCATACACACCTCTAAATCATAATTTTTCTGGTTACATTTTATTCATGAATATTTCATGCTTTGCGTCCCATATTTGAGTGCATAGGCTGTAAAAAGGTGATTTTCTCAGTAATAATCATGTCTCTTCCTTACGTTCATTATGTAGTCAGCTGAACACTCCTGCCTTACTCACCTCAAAATCATCATTTTTGGGTTAAAATTCGTTTAATTCATGCTTTGTGCCAATTATTTATACAAATGGGGTCTTAAATAAGTGCTATGCATGTCCGGTAGGGAGGTAGGTAGGTGGTTTTCTGATTTAGGTTAGGTTAGGTTAGGGTCAAGAATGACTGGTGCTGTTGGTGAACAGTGAACACCTTTGCCATACCTCTTTTTCTGGTAACAGTTTATTTATTTGATGCTTTGTGTCCCATATTTTAGTGCATAAGATGTGAGAAATTATGATTTTCATAGTGATTGCCACGTCCAATACTTACTTACACTAACATGCCAACTCGTGAATGCCCCTGCCTTACACACCTCAAATTCATCATTTTTTGGTTAAAATTCAATTAATTCATGCTTTGTGCCAATTATTTATGTGAATAGGGTCTTAAATAACTGCTATGCATGTCCGGTAGGGAGGTAGGTAGGTGGTTTTCTGATTTAGGTTAGGTTAGGTTAGGGTCAAGAATGTCCGGTGCAGTTGGTGAACAGTGAATACCTTTGCCATACCTAACTCTTTTTCTGGTAACAATTTATTTATATGATGCTTTGTATCCCATATTTTAGTGCATAAGATGTGAGAAATGATCATTTTCATAGTGATTGCCAATTCCGATACTTATTTACACTAAGCTGCCAGCTCATGAACATCTATGCCTTACTTACCTCAAAATCATCATTTTGGGGTTAAAATTCAATGAATTCATACTTTGTGTCCATTATTTAATGCATACAGTGTGAGAAAGGGTGATTTTCATATTGATTTCCATGTCTGATACTTACCCTTGCTGGCAAGTTATGAGCACCTGTGCCTTACTCACCTCTAAATCATCATTTTTTGGTTAAAATTCAGTTAATTCATGCTTTTTGTACATTATTTATGTGAAAGGGGACTTAAATAAGTGCTATGCATGTCTGGTAGGGAGGTGGTTTTCTGATTTAGGTAAGGTTAGGTTAGGGTCATGAATGACCAGTGCTGGAGCTTCAGGGCCACTATCCGGACAAGACCACTTTCCGGTCATGCCTTTGGCTCTATTACGTCGGATAGTGGAGGGATTACTGTAAAGGTATTTGCCAGTTTTCGAAAATTCAAATAAGGCACCAAAAAATCGGCTGCGATATTTCCGCACCTCTCTACGCCTTCCTATACCCAACAAGAGTGTCCTTGGCTCGAAGAGCATAGTTACCGTTGGGGAAAATGTAGATCTACCTCAACTAGCTGGGTGTCAGTGCCGGCCGACCAAGTCTATTGGCGTTACTCCGAAGTTTTAAGCCGCCTGCTCAGGGAGAATTGACCTCAGAATTAACCTATATGGCTTCTGTGAGTACTTTTATGGCTGTTCTCCATGTTTTCTCATCATTTCTAACCTATCTAGGTGGGGGGGGGAAGGTCAAAAATTGGCTGGCACCATGGCTTCATGAGAGTCCGAAGTCTGCTGGCATGCGGTGGGTTAATCAATACACCCCCACCACCATATCCATTGGCCCTACCCTGCCAAAATACAGCAAACTCGCCCCGAATGCGTGGGTTTTGTTCCAGCTGTGGCGCGTTCGGCACAAAATCGCGTAAGTTTGAACTGCTCCTTATTTTGCTCCATAGACCCCCTAAATGTGGTGTTTTGCTGTTATCTGTTATTGGTAATCAATATAAAGCACTTTACATGGTTAGAAGGTTTATTTAATGTTATAACTTACAAATCCAGTAGTGCGAAGCAAAACTTCCAACATACAAATACTGTACGTAAACACAAGGCAACATTCCGACCATGAATTGTCCCGAAACCGATCAGTGTCGGAATGTTGCCTTGTGTTTACGTAGTTGCACAGTATGTTATAGTTTTGCTGGGCAGTACTGTATTTGTAAGTTATAACATTAAATAAACCTTCTATCCACTTAAAATGCATTATATTGATTACCAATGACAGATAACAGCAAAACACCACATTTAGGGGGTCTAGGGGGAATCGTCCATGTTTTGACGGGGAACTGTGTTTTGACGGGGAACTGTCTGATGGCGAATTGTCTTGGAACCCGCCAATCATGGGTAATCATATAAATCAGGTTAACTGGTTACAAGGCTTTGTTTAATGTTTTAACTTTATTTAACATACCAGAACAGTAAATATTTAACTTACAAATACAATACTGTGGAAAAGCAGTAGAGCAAATCTTTAAGGAACAAATAAAAAAGGCAGTATTCTGACACCTATCAGATAAACTGGTTATAAGACTTTATTTCTTGCTTTAACGTTATTTAATAGTACTTTAACTTGCACATAAACTTACCAGAAAAGTAATGTAAACATTTAACTTACATATACAGTACTGTGGAAAACCAGAACAGCGCATCACATGATCAAAACAAATTGTGCGCGCTGCACTGATGTTCGAGGGTTTGGCCTTTCAAAGGCCTCTCTTGCATAAATTTATAGTTTTCGTAATGGTTCTTTAATCTTACGTTGTCTTATACGTATCCCAGCACTTCTATCTATATCTATATACCTAGGCTGCTTCCCCCAAGAAAAAGGAGGTAGCCGAGACAGGTTGACACTCCCAATTTACTCATCCACTCAAACACATTCATTCGCATCTTAGCCCCGAAGGGGAGAAGGGACAGATCCTCACCACACCACACCGCAGTGCAGTCAGTGACATCCGCAGCAGGGCCCGACAGCAAAGCTGGTTTACTCCTGCCGCATCATAATGGACCCATCCCCTTACCCACACCTGACCTGATCAGCTGATCAGACAAAATGCGGGAGAATATCCCCTCAGGGCTGCGTCATCATTTATTCATTCACAATTTCTCTCCATTCATTTCTATCATGCACAGCCACTCTTCTTTGCTCAACAGACAACCCTCTCGCATCCAATGCTCTCTTCACGCTGTTCATCCATCCTATTCATGGTCTTCCTCTCAGCCTTACACCTCTCACATCAGATCTAGTTATCTTTTTCACCAGTCGCTGATTATCCATTCTCTCCATGTGCCCAAACCATCGCTACACCCTCTGCTCAACTCGATCAGCCATCTCCCGAACAATTCCAGCTCTCCTTCGCACTTCATCGTTTCCCAGCGCTTACCACATACAATAGCGAGCACGTTCGCCGAGAACGTGTTCGGGGCAAGCTTACTGTAACTTGTAATGACAGTCCCTCCTGGCAATCATTCTGGCTGATCCTCCCCTATACCTGACTTCTTACGCACATCCTACATCCACCTGCATCCTACTCAGTGCCTCAACTACTTCCCCTGCTCTACTCCTCAAACTTCTCACATTCCATGACACCACTCTAATCCCCTTGGGTGATTTAGTTTCCTCAAGCTTTCTTAGAAGATCTTTCTAGTCATAAACTGGTAAGAATAAATAATAGGGAGAGACATACTACAAGCCCCACCCCACCCGTACAGTCCCATGTCTAGGCATGGGATCTGGGAACCATAGTCCACCAGCCGTGTTCAGTGGCTGTGGCAGTGGCCTCAAGGCACCCTGCCAGTACAGCTACAGGGACGCCCTCCAAGCACGCCTTGACACTGTAACTGCCCAGCCATTATACACCCATTGATGGGGCAGCCTCCTGGGATGGTACTCCCAGGTTCAGGCCCCTCTCTGTTGGGCGGATGTGGCAGCTTGGAAACTGCAATGCCCTGTACCCTCTAGCACAGGTTTGAGCCCCATGCCATCCCGAGCTTAAAATCTATGCTGGGTGAGCCTTCATCAACATATTTTTCTGGCCTAATGCCCTTGCTGGCTTCAACCCCTGTGATGTAGTGGGGTACTTTGTGTGATTTGTATAGTGCAAGTGATGTAGAGCATGAGATAGTCAGAGGAAGTGTTTGGGAGTGTATGCTGGTCTACTCTCCATCTAAGTGTCGTATTGTAAAGGTCAACAAAAGGGGATGGTCAGATATTCTGGTAGCTAATGAAACAGGAGCTCCAGCTCTCCCAATCACTAGCATTCCCATTCTCCTTGAGAGTACCACCGTGATCGGCTGGTACTACAGCCTACATTTTCTTACATTCCCTCCACTTTGCACTCAAATTCCTTCCAAATTCCTCATCCACTCTCTTCGTACTCTCACTAACTAATCTTTTCACATCTTTCTTCCTCGCTACATATAACTCTCTCTCATCCGTCTCTCAACTTCCTCCATGCCTCTGCTTCCCATCCACTTACTATATGCTTTCTTCTTTTGCATCACAGCTTGTCTCACCTCTCCATTCCACCATGTTGCTCCTTGCACTCCCTATACAGTAGGCGCGGAAAGTGTTGACGCCATCTTAAAAAAAGAAAACATTCTTGTGGTTAGCAAGGAGAAACAAATAAATTAACACTCACCACTGAATTTAGTATTTACTGGCATTCCCCTTCACCTTTATTATCTTCTTAAGGCGTCTGGGGAGACTGATGGCGTAGTTTTGCAGAACAGACGGACTAAACCTGCTCCATAGCTGCAGCCTCAAGTTTAGGCAAAGATGATGTGTCCATACTATGCAGCTGCCGCTTCATGTGCGCCCGTAAATTCTCAATGGGATTGATATCTGGGCTGTTTCCGGGCCAATCTCGAATAAAGGGAACCTCACAGTCTGTTAGCCACTGTTTCACTGACTTTGCAACATGTGAAGGGGCAGAATCTTGCATAAATACTCTTGCCTTGGTTTTATCAAAAGAGTCACTTAAAACATCACATAAGAGCTCCAAATAATTGTTCTGGTTCACTTTTTCATTTGCAGGTAGAATTACCAACCTACCAACACCATAATATGTAAAGCAGCCCCACGCCATGAGTGAGGCTGGGTATTTAACAAACTTGGAAGTGTACTTAGGATCCAGGGGGTCACTGCCTGGTTTGCGGTACACTCGTGATGAAGGGGTACCAGTGACAGTAAATGTTGACTCATCATTCCAAAGCACAGTTTTCCATTGCTCCTCACTCCAGGCAAGATATTTCTTACAAAAATTTACTCTCTTTTTCTTCTGAAGTGCAGTTAGCAGTGGTTTTTTACGAGCACAAAAACTCCTGTAGCCCAGATCGTCATGCAACAGCTGCTGCACACTTCTGACAGACACATCTGCCAGCAACTGTGGGTTCTTTTCTTTTAAATCCCATGCTGTTAGCCTTGGATCCTTGCTAACTTGCCTTGAGATCAGCTGACGGGTCCTGAAGGTTGTCTTACGAGGTCTCCCAGGCTTGGGAAGTGGAGTGGGAGGAATGGCCTCCCCACTGTCCTTGAACCGCTTCACCAGTCTCTGCACTGTCCTCAGTCTAACACCATCTGATTTGCAATAAATGGGAGTTTGTGGCCAGCTTTGTATAAAGTAATCACTTCCACACGTTTGTCCTTGCTTGTGGTTACTTTAGGCATGATGAGAATGTGGTAGGAAACCAAATAACTGTGTTATTTGAGTCAAAACATGCCCTCGTGGTGCATCACACGCAGAAACAATCCTCCTCCTGTGGCTGCCCAAACATTACTGAGCCTGCTCCTGTGGTGCCAAACCTATCAAGCAGGGTTGCCAGCTCCCGTTGAAAAAGCGTCAGCTCATTTCGCATCACAGGGGAGGGTAGTATTGACCCTACTTCACTTAACGCGAAAAAGAATGACCGGCAAAAAAAGTCAATACTTTCCGCGCCTACTGTATCTTCTCTTCACCCCATACACCACCTCACATGCTGCACAGATTTCTTCTTTGAATATCTTGCACACACCTTCCACCTACCCCATCTGCTTCAAATCGTACTTACCCAATCGCTCCTCCACTTTTCTTTTATATTGCCTTTTTTTTTTTTTTTTTTTTTTCATCCTCTTGCAACCTTTCTACCCTTGTTGTATGGGCTACTTCCTCCTGTTCCTCCCTCCTTCTATTCCTTCTTTGCACTTGAACCTTGACTTTCACCACCAAGTGGTGGTCCAGAAGTCCACTCCCCCAGCCTCTGTATGCTGCTGCATCCATTACATACCTCCTCATTCTGTTATCCAAACACAGATAATCAGTCATTGCCTTCCGTTCATTCAGGTAACCACCCACTCTTCTTAGCACTCGCCATGTATACCTGTGGATCATTTTGTGCCTAAAGAGGGTATTGGCTATCGCCAACCCCCCTCCCAACACAAATGTCCACTAGAGCACTATTATTCTCATCCACTTCTGCAGGCATACCCTACTCACCAATTGCTCCATTCACCCTCACATTCCTTACTTTTCCATTCATATCTCCAATCAAAAACTCTCTCTCATTCCTCTCAAACTTTTCCAAGCTTGCTTCCACATTTATCCAGAACTCTTCTTTGATTCTGCCTGCATGATCTTGTGTTTGCACATACACACATACAATATCACCCTCGTTTCTAATCCTACTTTCAATCTTACCCCCACAATCCTTGAACCAACTGATCCATACTCTCTTATATTTTCCTTCTGTCTCTTGCACACAACAGCACATACACCCTCTTTTGCCCTCTCATTCTCACCTACTCCTCCTGCATACATACTCCATCCATAATCCCACTCTCTCACACTCTTGCCTCTCCATTGAGTCTCAGTTGAACCACATATTCCATTTAGTTAAATCACATAATTCATTTAGTCTTAGTTAAACCACATATATCTAATTCTGCACCCTCAAGCACCTGGCTAATCTCTCTCTCTCTCTCTCTCTTTCATCCAATCATTTGCACCCCTTACATTCCATGTTGCAATTCGATCCACGTCCTTTGTTTGGTCCTTGGTCGTTAACTGGTTGTCCATCCTCGTCAGAGGCTTCTTATTAGCATTTTTAGTTAGTTGTTTTCCTGGAAGGGGCACTAACCTTCCACCAACCTACTTGTTGAAATGCAGGGAACACATGTTGGATTTTAGTGCAAAAAATGTCATGTATTAGAAACTGGGGTCAGTGAGAAAAGATGCAGATGTGAATACAAAATGGGAAAAGGGAAAATCAGCAGAGCAAAAGAAGAGTACCGTAATTATACAGGATGACCTGTCACCAGAAAAACATAACAGAACTATTAGGGGTATTAGGGGGGCATATGGACTCTCGATAAACATGACAGTAGGTTTGAATTTTATGGATGAGATATTGAGAGTGATTGTAGTGTCCATGATAAGACTAAGACAGACTGGAGTATACAACAGTGACATAGTCACCACATTAAGAACACACACACACACACACACACACACACACACACACACACACACATGAATGGAGGAGATACAAGAGATAGCCACAAACATGATACCAGACTTGAGAGCACTTTTCTTCGAAGAAAGAATAGAGAAGCTAGAAGTGCCCACATTATGGGAAAGGGGGAACTTGATTATCGTGTACATAAGTGTAAGAGGTCTAAAATAACTGGACACCAAGGATCTCTCTGCCATGGATGATGGAAGGACAAATGGACATGAATACAAATTGAGGAAGAGTAGGTGTCTCAACAATGTGAAAAAATTTTGTGTTCCTGATTAGAAGTTTAGATATATCTGGTATGGGCTGGAAGAGGAGATTGTGCAGGCAAAGAACATCCATGTGCTTTCATCTAGATTGGATACAAGTAGATATGGAGGCAGGACAAAATGAGCTTAGCTCAAATCCTGTATGCTACAAATAAATAAATACACCCACCATATGTCTGAGGTAAAGTTGTTGCAGCAAGTGTGGAAAACCTCAGAGCACCTCTCCTGAGTGATATTGAACTGACTGCTGGCAAAAGTTGTCACAATGCTGTTTGACGATGAACTGCACACATCAGGATCTAGTTGATCTGAGAGGGTTGGGGGACAACAGTGTAAATAATGACAAACTGCATAATGATTTTTTTATTGTAATTAAAAGTACTGTTGACTTTCTGTATGCTGCACCATATCCATAAATAATTTCCATCATCATCATCATCAAATTTCAGTACAGTACTGTACAGCATTGTCTCACTGGGAGCACAGGAACCCAAGACTAGGTTACTCCGTTCAGAAATTTAAGACAAGCGATTAGTGAGGATCACTCTTTTGCAGCATTATATGAGCAAGAAACCCCAACTGCCCCTTGAAATTAGACCCTTATGGTGTACAGCTGGATGGAGTGCCTGACTCATTAAATCACCAGCCTAAAAACTATATGACTGCAACAGGGCTAACACTCTACATCAGTGCACAGCATGAAGCTCCACCCTTGATCTCTCTGCAGGTACCAAATAATTGTCCCATAAAGAACAGTAAACCTCGATTTAGCAGAGTAATAGCGGCAACCTCTGTCAATTATAGCTCATTGTTCGACTGACACCCAAGTACCCAACAATCGCCAAACCCCACCCAAATACCTCTCACAAACATATGGGCAATCATAACAACAAGGCAAAAGAAAAATAATGAAACTATCGTATCACTTATAAAGGCTTCAGTATGCATGCATGTGTTGGCCTTGGTCACCTAATAAATAAAGCATTATAATTGTGATGATGATGATTACTGGTATTATTACAGTTATTATTATTATTGCCTAAAAGAAAGCATAAATCTCCCAGCACCATCCAGCCTCAGCACAAATGTAAGCAAGGGTGAGTAATATGGGATTTTTTGGTGTCTTCCTTTCCAAGAGGAATAATTCTTGAAATTATGAACAATAAAAATATGAAACTGAATTTAATAATGCCGGCAGTGATTTTAAAAGAGAAAACTCCGTATGGTATTAGGGCATCTGGCACTGATAGACAGAAGATAAAACTTTGGGATGTTGTGGAAAGGAGTTAGAGACCCAAGTTTTGGCAGTCTGGAGAGGTGAATATTGTGGCCTTCCTATTGCTGTTTGAAATCTTTGACTGCATGAACAAAAATTTATCACAGCCTATTTACTAAATCAGAAATCATTGTCAACTAAATTGAGGATTTACTGTACTCAAGTGCAGTGTGTTTAATCATGATAATTAGCACTGAACTGTATTTTATAATGACTAAGTGAATAGATTTAGTCACTGAAAATCTGTAACTAAAATAGGTTTCTGAAATATGGTTAACACAAGAAATATGGTTTTACCTTCTGAAGTACTGTTGATGGCAAAGACAAACTTTTTTTGCTTTACACCTTGTTTACAACAAAACTTGACACCTGGAGGATGAGCAGAATTCTCTGTGGGGTAAGAAAAACAGATAAACTGATATAGCAGAGAATGTGATAAAGGTCAAACAAATACCATATATATGTATTTAAGGTAGCTGTTGTTCATTCTGGAGCTTGGAATTGTTATACTCTGCATGAAAGCCTCAGCTTAAGAGATTTTTAAGACTGAAAATCAGTGAGAAGTGAGGTGGACCAGGAGAGAGAGGAGCAGTCAGGGAGAAAGACTGAAAATCGAGAAGCAGAGGAGAGAACTGGCAGATGAATACAGGACCAATGTAGGGAAAGAGTTAGAAGCAGTGAATTGGAATTAAATGGATCTGGACAGCCTGTGGAATTACATATAGGGATTACTTAGGAATGCTAAAGCAATGTGTGGCAAGAGTAACAACAAAGATGAAATGTACAGCATGGTGGGGTGGAGGTTAAGAGAGCAGTGGAGGAAAATAGGAAGAAGTATGGTTACAGGACAGGGGTTCAATTGAAATAAGAACTGAATATATTGAGAGAAAGAAGCACATAAAGAGACCAGTGAAGAGGAAAAAGAAGGAGGTAAATGATGATCTAGGAAGAAAAATGAATGCAAATTACTCTGAAAATAGGAAGTTATTCTGGAAAGAGGTGTGGAAGTGTAGAAGTGACAGTGGAAAAAAATGTGAAGGATGTAAGTGGTAGATTATTAACCCATGGGGTTGAATTAGGACCAGATGGAATGAATATTGTCAAAGCCTGATGAATGGAAATAAAGAAAGCAGAGCTGCTGTAAACATGATTGGTTTTGGGGGTGTGCAGAGAATGAATGCAGTGCCAGGAAATGTGACACTTGCACAGGTGAAGAACGCTGTGAAGTGGCTGAAAAATGGGAAACCAGCTGGGGTTAATGAGGTGTATGCAGAGATGATTAACTGTAGTGGAGAAAGAGTGGAATAAAGTGCTTGTTGGAGATATGTAAGAAGGCATGGATGAATGAAACTGTGCCAGCAAAGTGGAAAAAGGCTGTGACTGTACCCCTGTACAAAAAAGAAAAGTGAGCGCGGTGAGTGCAAGAATTATCGTGGCATAAGTTGAATGACTGTTGTAAGGAAGGTATATGGAAGAATTATTATAGAGAAGTAAGAGAGAGATCAGAAGTCCCTTTGAGTAATGAACAAGGTGGATTTAGGAGTGGCAGAGGATGTGTGGATCATATATTTGCAGTGAGACAGATAGTGGAGAAGGCTTGTGAGAAAGACTATAAGGTGTTTATGGCATTTATGGATCTGGAAAAAGCATATGATAAACTAGACAGAGAAGGATTGTGGAAGGTTTTCCGCATGTAGTGTAGATGGTTAAGCTGCTAGGTGCCGTCAAGAGATTTATGATGGTCGTGAGGCATGAGTAAGGGTAAATGGGCATCTAAGTGAATGGTTCACAATCAGTGTGGGCGTGTGACAAGGTTGCGTGATGTCCTCATGGTTGTTCAGTATATATATGGATGGGGTGATGAAAGAAGTAAAAACATGAGTACTGGCGAGAGGGATGACGTTGGTAATGAATGGTGATGAGTGGAATATCTCAAATTTGTTGTATGCTGATGATGCAGTACTACTTGCAAATTCCGGACAAGAACTTGGTAGATTAGTGCAGAGTTTTGCTGAAGTCTGTGAGCATTGTGCCTTGAAAGGAAATTTAGAAAAGAGTAAAGTGATGGTAATCGAGAGAGAAGGTGACTCCCAGTGTGATGTTACAGCGAATGGAGAGAGACTGGAATTGGTGAGAGCTTGACTACCTGGGTACAGTGACAGAAAAGAGGAAAATGTGCAAAAGAAGTGGCAAGTAGAGTATACAGGGAAGGAAAGTATAGAAGGCTCTCAATCTCTGATGTGTTTTGGGACCAAAAAAAAATGATCAAAATTTGATTTATTGAAGTTGGAATTGATAAACTTATGGAAAATAAATAAATGAGACCGGCGTGTCGCTGACAAACTTACATCATCTTTTACCTACACACTTATACCCACCTAAAATCATATCACAACCATATATTTGTTTATTTTTAGTTCATATTTACTTTCTATTAGCAAGAAAAGCAAGGAATACAGGCTGCACTCACTTTAAAATAGAAAGAATGAAGCTTGTGTAGTAAAGTGTTGGTTCCAAGGCGGTGGTTGAGTCACTGGTTTCGGGACAATTTGCCGTTAAGTCAATTCCCCGTCACAACAGTAATAAGACAATTCGCCGTCATTAATGAAGACAGCTATGGGTGATGCTAGAATATAATTCAAATATACAGTCGACCCTCGATTCTACAGACCTCGAATCAAAGGATTTCGGAAGCAACAGACAATTTCTGCTGGCAGAGAATCATTTTTTCATTTCATTACAGGTACACTCACAATCAGTAATTTCTGCTCAGGGGTGCCCCCTTTGTATCCTTGTATACCCATCTCCCAACCATCCCCTCTACCCAATCTCCCAACCCTCCCATGTACCCCTGCCCCACCCAACTCCCCACTTGTTTTTCTTAAGTGGCTGTTACATCTCAAGGTTACTCCATACTTTACACTCACAGGCACATTACTAATACACAAATAAAACACTAAGACATGTAAAAAGTATATAACTATGAACACTGCAGAAAGAAATTAATCCATTATAACGTTGACAATAAAAAAACGTTGACAACGTCCATATCAGGCCTCATGCTTTGGGTGCTTGCGTGCGTACCTGTCTGTGTGTGTGTGTGTGTGTGTGATATGTGTGTGTTTGGGTGTCTATGTGTGTGTATGTGTGTGTGTGTTTGTGTGTGTGTGTCCAAAGCAGTGCACCCAGCACGTGAGGCCTGAGGTGGCTGTTAACATTTTTGTTTTACTGTCAATGTCATTATGCAATAATTTCTTGCTGCAGCATGTTAATAGTTATATTATATTCTTTTAACATATCCTAGTGTTCTGTGTTTGTTTTAGCAGTGGGACCGAAAGCATAAAGCATGAAATCAGCTTGAGATGTAACTGCCAGTTAAGAATGACGGGTGGGGTGGGGGATGGTAGTGGTATGTGGGAGAGTTGGAAGCAGGGGTAGAGGCAGGTGAAGCTTGTTTCATCCCCCTCCCCCCCCCCCTCTCTTCGTTCCTGGGTATGCAGGGGTAGGAAGGGGGCTCCCATGGGCAGAAATTAGTGATCGTGAGTGTAAATCTTTTTTTCATTTCTAACAACATACAGTATTTCTCTTTACAGGTACAAAAATAAATGATACTGTAGTTGAACATAAAAAATTACTGTAATACAGATCTGTACTGTACTGCACAGTACACAACAAGCAAGTCGTAATATAGTGGGTCCATAGAAAACGGGGTATTGTGAGGTAAACTAGTCCGTGATAGCGTCGCTGCACCTCATCTTTGATACCATCATATTTCTTTAGCTATTTTTCAAGTTTTAGGCTGTTTTCCCCTTCATTTTCAACAGCGGACTTTTTCAAGCAATGGACACTCGTTCTCCCCTATTAGTCTGTTGATTAGAGGGTCAACTGTAGTTACAGTATTAAAGTACTGATTAATTAATAATAAGTATATTTATAGAATGACGGGGAATCGTCCATGTTTTGACGGCGAATTGTCTCAGAACCAAGTCACTGTTGCCAGCCACCACTGCCACCCTCGCTGCCATCACTCACGCTTGCCCCAACCCCGCTTGAGTGAACACCTGCTTCCTTGTCCTTGTCCCAATCACCATGGCCACTGCTGTTGATGCTTTGACTGCCTCCGTCATTGCAATCGAACATTTGAATGAGGGCAAGGTTCACCAAGTAGCCGGTAGGTGGCACGACATGAACAGATGAGCATTGACTTGCGCTCGCAACCCGGCCTGAATGATCGAAGCATGACTTTTGAAATCCAAGCATGAATTTTGGACGAGCTTGCGAGTCTGATTGAGGTACGAAATATCTAAGTAAGATTAATCAAATATCGAGAGCCTTCTGTAGCGGGTGCTACGAAGGCCTTGGGAAGAAACAGAGGCTTGAGTGTTGCAGCTGCGTGAGGCTTACATGAAAGAGTGTTAGTGACAGCTTTAACCCCTTCATTACCGCGCCTCCCACCCCCAGCCGCCCCGCTCTCCCTCCGTCAAACCGAATTCCCGGAAGTTCATGCGTGTGCGTGGGGGGTGATCGTTTATCATAAGTGCGCTGTTTTTCATTTTATATTACTTTTATATTCTCAAGTACATGTTGACCACGAGGTACACTGTGCATGATTTGAAATACATTTCCTATAGTAGTATATGTGTAGGGATATATATACTTTACTACAACTTTCATTGTTCCTATAAATATAGACTTTACAGACATAAAAAGGTATATACAGTACTCATATGTTGCTCCTTGTGGCGTTGATACACTGCAGGATGTACATTGGGAAAGTCCAGGTGAAGTGTAGGTAGTGGAGGCATTTGATCTGCAAACGGATCCGACAAGAGGGTGAAGGCAGGTCCTCAGGGACTCTGCAACAATGGCGAGCCTACAGGGCTGGGATTTGAGCAATTATCTATCTCGCTTTCATCACTCGTACTCTCGCTATCACTGTCGTTTTCTGGTATATAATCATCATCTGACTCACTCACTGATGTCTGATTGAGTTTCATTGTCGTCAGACTCATCTAACTCACTAGCAAGCTTTGTATCAAATTCGTCATCAGTATCAGATGACGCCATGATCACGCAAAAACAGCCAAAAAAAAAAAACACAGTCACAGCATGAAGCTTGGGGGATACTGAGGGGTTGCGGGTGAGAACTGGCTGCTGGTTGGTTGTGGGGCCTAGGAGGGTGGTTGTCATGGTAACCACGTGCTGATATGCCTAGTGCAACTATTTTTTTCTGTTTATATCATACCATATAGGTCTATATATATGCCCAAAACATTTGAAATAATAAATCATACCCAAAATACCCAAATGATGTCAATCATGGCTGGCATGGACTCTGATATGGCCATGGCATGGCCATGACAGGGAGAATGACGTCAGAGTCAAGTTGCCAGTTCTTACAACCCAAGTCTCTCTAGTAACCCCCAAACCAACACTCCTACCCTCCTATACCTCCCTATGCTTATCAGGTTTACCACCGTAAACCTTACAATTATCGGTTCCTCACCAGAACTTTTTCTAGGTTTACAAGCGTAAACCTTATCGATTTCGGTAATGAAGAGGTTAACGTATGAATGTGAGACTATGATGTGGCATGAAAATGAAAAATCAAGAGTGACAGCACTGGAGATGGGACTGCTGAGGAATGTATTTGGAGTACAGAGAGTGGATAGGATACTAAATAATATGATATGTGAAAGATGCGATGTGAGGAAGTTTGTGGACACCAGAATCGAAGAGAGTGTACTGAGATGGTGTGGTCATGTGGAGAGAATGGATAACAACAGAGTGGTGAAAAAGGTATATCTGAGTCAATTTGAAGAAGGGAGGAGGCAGGGCAGGCCAAGGAGAAGGTGGAGGGAAATGGTGGACGAGTGTGTGAGAAAGAGAGGTATGGAAATCGGTAAGGCCAGGGGACTGACAAGAGATCGAGCTGGCTGGATGAATGTTGTGAGAAGTACATGATCAGGGATTTGGCACCCCTTTTCAATGTGACAGCGTCCGGATTGATTCTAACGGATACGTATATGTGAAGTTACAGAATGTGATGAAAGTTTTTGGTGTATCAGATAGAGCCAGGATTCTAGGGGCTTGAACGATGAGTGAATGGAAGCATGGCCCATTGGACTGTTCAAACTTGGGCTTTCTGGATGTAGCTACTCCTAACCCTGCCCTAGGGTGGGAAAGGAGGTCTGGATGATGATGAAAAAAGTCCTGAAAGACAAATTTGTAACATTGGGAAACATAATTTGGGACTAGATCCCTCCTGGACTTGACCTCACACTTTCCCAAAATCCAATTGCCACACCAATAGATTCTGCATGCTTTTTACTTGTAAAAATGCTGTGGAAATAAATATGACTAATTATGCTGTAAAAATCTGATTAGCTGATTGACAACATTCACTTGTGAGAACTCTCAGTTGCTCCTTATTTTTTGCCTCTGTCAATTATTACAGCATTCTTTGATTGTTTTTTATTATATTTTTGCACTTTTTCCCAAAAGTATTCATACATTTGCATACTTTTTCTTCCAAAACAGTTTCCTGTTTTCAGAGAAATGTGCATACATTCTTCTCACAATATCATTCTCTTTCTTTTTTCTCCTCTTCATTCAGGGCCAAATTTAGGCATAAGCTAAATAAGCTACAGCTTAGGGCCTCACATTCTGAAGGGGCCTCATTTTTTTTTTTTTTTTTTCCACATTTAAGCAATGAATAAACCAACTCTGCATGGCTCTGTTAAGCATATTGGAAGCATTCTGGTCAAGTTCAGTTGTTATACTGCCTTATTACCTGTTAGCAATTGCCAACTAGGGCCTCTACAGCTTCCCATTGCTTAGGGCGTCACCATGTTTGCATCTGGCCCTGTCTTTATTCATCTCCTTGCACACTTTTTACCCCCAGAATAATCCGTTCTTTCATCTGAGTTTACTTCTTGTGTCTGTCCTGTCCACATCTTCCTTTTCTCTTCCATGATTTTTTTTTCTTTTCACATTCTATCAAGCTATTCCTTTCTTACCGTACTAGCTCACTCCTTCCAATACTGCACATACTTTTACCATTCATAGCCAAACATTCCACAGATTTTCAACATTTATCTGTTTCCTATATGTAAACTCTAACACCTCCATCCTTGTTTTGGTTCATTTGCAACTGCTTCAAGTTTCAGTTTTTCACTTTTGTTCTTTCTCACTCTGAAGTACACTTCTCATTATTCTTTTTTCATACTTCTTTCATTTTCACCTTATTTTATTGTTGGTGTGATCTCATGCTTATCTAGTTATGCATCTAATGGACTTCAAAAATATGGCCACTTCAGTTGAGCACTTGCTGAACTTTGTGTTAATGTTTTGCTGGAAGTTTGTCTCTGTTGTGAAAGTGAGGTCCATTAGGTAAGTGTGTGTGTTGTGCTGTGAGGGAGCTGCATTAAAGAAGTAACTAGGACCACATTTACAGTATTTGGCATGCATTAAAGGACCATTTAAAAAGTTGTTTAAGCAGTATTTGAAACCAACTTTCACGTATACTGTATACTGAAAAGTGCTGTGAGGGGGCTGCATTAAGGAAGTAACTAGGACTACATTTACAGTACTTGGCATGTATTAAAGGACCATTTAAAAAGTTGTTTAAGCAGTGTTTGAAACCAACTTACACATATACTGTATATTGAAAAAGCTTTTTTTTTTTTTTTAAGGGGTCAAAATTTTAAAGCCTAATTTTTCTAAAGCCATACAGAGGATTTTGGTCAAATTTATATATTGAGATTAAGACATCTGGGTGAATGAATATTGAATAGCAAAACTGTCTGCATTTAAAAATAAACCCTACTGAACATTCATCATGAACCTTTTTTGGAGGGAGGTGGGGTAAAATAGTAACTTCAGAAATTTAAAAAAAAAATATGAAGTTGGTAATTAAGAAAAAAAAAATATGAAGTTGGTGGATATGTACCATTGGCCATTTGGAAACAATTTCAGGAGATTTGAATTGACACCAACAGAATTAAAACTGATCCACAAATAGTGACAGAATAAGAATTTAATCTACAGTGGGGTCTCCCAGTATGCTGGATCTTGATGTGCGGAATACCTAATGCGTCAACTCGGCTCGGGGGGGGGGGGATGTGAAATGTGATTCTACAATGTGAATCTGTTGTCAGAAAGCCAGGGGAAAACTGCATTCCCAATCAAAATGCCAGTATCCAAAGCCACCACCCGATGGATAATCGTTTTTCCGCCCTTTCCCTCCCTCACAGCATCTCTCAAGTCAAGTCTCAAGACTCAGTCTGTGTCTACCCACGTCATGCTTGCATAATCGGGTGTTTTTAGCATTGTACAAGACCTGCTCATGCTCACCTGTTACATCATGGCCCAACCACTTCATTCTAAGAATAAAAGGATCACTTTGGAGTTGAAAATGAAGGTTACAGAGCTGCATAGGCAAGGTAAAAGGAACTCAGACATTGGACGTGAACTTGGCTTAGGTGAATCAACAGCGAGGAACATTCTCAAGAACAAGGAGCAGATTTTACAAACCATCAAGACTTTTGGAGGCCATGAAGTGGACAGGCGCAGTAAGGTTGCTAATCCTGCTGTTATGGAGTGCTACCTAGCACACTCCATTCACTGTTCTCTTATCTTTCTTCAAACAGAAGTCTTTCTTAAAATGATAGTCGATAATGGGACAGTGCTATAAATGACAAAGATGGGGTAAGGCATCAACCATATACATTGATTCAGTGGTTTACAATATGTGAAATTTCCAATGTGCAGCACATTTTGTTAACCATATTCTCGCATATTGGGAGACCCCACTGTACAAAAAACTTGGTTTCAAGAAAATGAACATTATTATTTTTCCAGCTTTTTTCCCTTGTACCTTCATTTACTGCACTTAAATTATAAGTGTGTAAGGAACCCTGCATCATTATTGGTCTTTGTCAATTACAAAACCTCACTGCTAGGACACAAGTGAAGGATTATAACCTTCATAGGCCAGGGTTTTATTTTTACCAGCATTGGATCACTGTCTTACTTTCCATATATAGTGTACTTCTAGACAAGTTACCATTTAGTGTGCTCCAAGTGCATAGTCTGGATTTGCCAACTTCTTTCTCTTCCTTCCTGACTCTGAGATGATTATATTAACCCTAACCTAATTCCCTTCTTTTAAGGTCTTTATGATACCCGAAGATTTCTCAGTGCCAAAGGCCTTTGACAAGTGCCCTTCGTCACTGGCATTGTTGTAGATCAGGGCTGCTTATGCCTCAGCAAAGGCTGAGAGTTTTTACTTATATGCAGCTTCCAAATGGAGGCTTTCATTGGGGGGTTTGCATTTCCCACTGGTATTTCATTAAAAATCCTGAAAAACAAACAAAAAAAGTAAATACAGTAATCCCTCTATTATTCGGACGCCCATTATTCGGATCCCTCACTATTCGGACATCGTGGGCTGTCCATCCCCCAAAATGCCCAAAAATTCGAAAAAATCTGAAAAAAATCTGTTTTTTTTTGGACCGCGTCAGTTTGAATTTCCCGCGCGCACCGATTGGCTGTGTTTACGCGCATGGCGCCTGTCTGTCCGTCCCATTTCCCGCTCTGCTCCTGGCTCGTGAACACGCTTCGACAATGGCGGCCGAAGTGATTGCTTTTGTGGTGATACCCTACCTCCTGCGGGGTCTGATGCTGCTCTTTACCTTCTTCATCATGTGTGATGATGGCCCTGCCTCCTGAGAAGAGGAAGAAAGTGGTTCTGACTCTGAAGAAGAAGAGGGAAGGGTATTGGAGAAGGTGGACGCCGGGTGGCTGACATCACGGATTCGTCGTGAATTCAGTCTCCCTCGCTCCACCTTGTTTGATATCAAGAAGTCCCGAGACAAACTACAGCAGTACACAGCTGATTTCGCTTCGAAGACCAAACGAAACGTGGAGAGGAAGGTGATGTTTAGTCCTAAGTATGCAGACATCGACCGATCCACGCTGATTTGGTATCGACAACAACGTGCTGCTGGTGTGTTGGTACGTGGAACAGAGCTGAAAGCTGCTGCTGAGAAGTTCGCAAGGGTCCAGGACTCGTCACTAGACCACACGGGAATTTACTGTTATGTACAGTGCAGTGAAGTGATGTGATCCCAGTTATGCAAAAAAAACGTTGTGGAAAGTGTTGGTGAGAAGTGCTGGTGATTGTCAATTGCAAAGGTGTGTGTGGTGCAATTTCTTCGTGTCAAAGTCTAAGATGATAGAGTGAGTTATACATCAGGACAGCGGCTTCTTTTTCGTAAGTACCCTAACTTCATCAAAATTCCTTGTTTTGTTCTTTCCATATCATTAATCTCATGCATAAACTGTGTGCAAGATGATTTCCATAATGATTTTCATGTCTAACCTGTTTTCAGCATGCTGTAAATGTGTTAAAAAATTTCCCTAAATGTTAATCATAATTTCCTGCTTTCAATTTAATTTTTTCATGCATGGTTTTAAGTGCACCAGCTATGAAAAAGGTGAATGCCAGTCAATTTCATGTCCGGTCATAACCTAACCTAACCTAACGTAACCTAACCTAACATTGTGTTAATCTTAATTTCCTGCTTTTAATTTAATTTTTTCATGCATGGTTTTAACCCTTTCGTGCACAGTACCACGATTTGCATTCATGTGGTGTGGTGTGCCAAAGCACAGGACCGCAAATCGCGTGAAAACACAAAAAAAATTAACCAAAAAATAGGTTTTCGGTCGATTTGCGTCAAATAGCAGCCACGTGTCTCTCCCAAGGTATGACTTTGGCAACACTGCAATGACTCCTATGTGCCTGTACGTAGTGATAGGATCTCGGTGTTCCACTAGCAGCCAGACAGCAGGGTCATGCTGTGTTGTGTTGTCCCCTTAAATCTGCCATTTTCCCCCTCCCACCCGATTCTGAAGCCATTGTTGAAATATTGTGGATGTACAGTGTTTTTTACTATACTGTGAAGTGATTGTGTCTATTGAACATAGATATATTGTTTGTAAAGCATTGGGGCCCATTATCAGCTGTTAGGCCTAGAGGCAGAGTCTGGTTTGTTATAGCGGGGTTTCCACTCACCCTGCCCGTAAAATGATGTATTTTTCCCTTATAGTGAAGACATTACTTATATCTGTGAAACATATAGTGCCTGGATTAGTGAAATAACTGACCTACCATAGCAGGCATTATGTTATGCCATAGAGATAACATAGACATATGGATTAGTTGCTAAGGGAACAGGTGGTGTCTTACACCATACAGTAGGGAAGGGAATAACAGAAGAGGCTGTGATGGAATCATGTGATAGTGTTTTATATTGCATATGGTTCAGTGTGAAATATACGTATAAAATAGTGCAGCGAGTGTTCACCGAGAAATATTGTATGCTTTGACTGACAGTGGAAAGTTACGTAATGGTCAGAGACAAGAAAATATGCCACACAGCGACACATATATGACATTATATACGTATGTCGTGCAGCGAATGTTTGTGGAGAAATCTACTGTGTGCATCGCATGTGTTAGGCAAACGTGGTGCAAGGAACAGAGAATACGCCACACACACACACACACACACACACACACACACACACCCATGAACACACACAAAACTCACACACTACCTAACTCATCTTCAATTCCTTCAAGTTCCTGCCAGCAGCTCAACACCTCTGGAGCAAGTGAGTTATCCATATTTTGTTGATTTGTACATTGACCTGTTTCTACATTTCTATATTTTTTTCACAAATAAGTATTGTTTTTTACATATACACATATGAGATGGAAGAAAGTTCAGCTTTAGCAAAAAGACTAGTGGAAATGTCGAGTTACTGAGAGCACTATCAAAGAGCTTATGATATTTCTCGTGTATAATTTGAGTAAAAAATAATAATAATAAAACGTAACGAGCGAAAATATGTAAGTATTCGTGAGGCAGGGAAATTGAGCGTTTTTATCTCGCTTGCGGGCGAGGAAGAGTGTTCTATCTTTGTCGTCCATTTACTCCAAAATTATTGAACGTATCGATTTCCTGTAAGAACCATGATAAAGATCAGTGAATTCTACATATGTACAGGACATAACTATGTAATTTCTCTAATGAAAAGTTGTGGTTACGTAGGCGGTTATTGTGCACGCATGACGAAAGTGCACCGCGGCCGCGAGTACCCTGTAGTTTTTTGCGATTTACTCGGAAACTATGAAGCGTATCAAAACAAAAAGGTATCAGGAGAAAGCTTATGAAATTCTACATAAGATTATGTAATAAAAACATAAGGTGTGCNGTGGAGAAATCTACTGTGTGCATCGCATGTGTTAGGCAAACGTGGTGCAAGGAACAGAGAATACGCCACACACACACACACACACACACACACACACACACCCATGAACACACACAAAACTCACACACTACCTAACTCATCTTCAATTCCTTCAAGTTCCTGCCAGCAGCTCAACACCTCTGGAGCAAGTGAGTTATCCATATTTTGTTGATTTGTACATGGACCTGTTTCTACATTTCTATATTTTTTTCACAAATAAGTATTGTTTTTTACATATAAACACATGAGATGGAAGAAAGTTCAGCTTTAGCAAAAAGACTAGTGGAAATGTCGAGTTACTGAGAGCACTATCAAAGAGCTTATGATATTTCTCATGTATAATTTGAGTAAAAAATAATAATAATAAAACGTAACAAGCGAAAATATGTAAGTATTCGTGAGGCAGGGAAATTGAGCGTTTTTATCTCGCTTGCGGGCGAGGAAGAGTGTTCTATCTTTGTCGTCCATTTACTCCAAAATTATTGAACGTATCGACTTCCTGTAAGAACCATGATAAAGTCAGTGAATTCTACATATGTACAGGACATAACTATGTAATTTCTCTAAGGAAAAGTTGTGGTTACGTAGGTGGTTATTGTGCATGCATGACAAAAGTGCACCGCGGCCGCGAGTACCATGTAGTTTTTTGCGATTTACTCGGAAACTAAGAAGCGTATCAAAACAAAAAGGTATCAGGAGAAAGCTTACGAAATTCTACATAAGATTATGTAATAAAAACATGAGGTGTGCAAGAAAACTTCTGCATTATACCTCCCTGAACAAAAATCAATTTTTTTTTTACAAAAATGGCTTTTAGTTTTTGGCTATTTTCTCGAAAACTACAAATCGCATCACAACCGGACATACCTCATTAGAAAGCCAATGAAATTCTCTATCAAAACTTATAATAAAATTTTTCTGTATGATGGAAAACACTCAAACGACGATGTTGGGAAGTGAGATCAACGTTCCAAAATGTTTATTCACGGCGGCCTTGTGTACTTTTATTCATATTTTTCTGGTTTTTCTTTTGGCTTATCAGCTAGAACAAACATCGGCGAATAAGATGATGTGAGTTTCAGGGCAACATTTTGAGGTTTGGGTCGCGAAAATGAGGCAAGAATACAGTGAAAGCTCGATTATCCAGGCTCGGATTATCCAGCCTTCGGTATATCCGGGCTGTGACTGAATGGTTCAGTGGTACAGTAATACATAGAATTATTCGTACGATAGCTCCAGTTGCTAGCGAGCGAGGCACGGGTAAACGAGCGTGAGTCTGCCCCCCCACCCACACCTCCTGCTCACAACTCAATCACATGGATGGCAAGGTGGAGTTTTGTTAGGCGATTGATAACCTAACTAACATTGCTTAACTACCTAGTAATTTAACCTATCCTAACCTGGGCTCCAGTTGGAGAATTGGGAAACGAAATCCACTTCTAATTGAAATCCACTTCTTATTACGCTGAATAAGTTTCTTCCACTGTGCCAGAAACAGTCATAGGTACGGCCTAAAGAACGTGATGATGATAAAGGAGGAAATCTTTCAGCAAGAGAAGGTAATTATTACCAAATTCAAAGTAGAATAATACAGAAAACAAAGTAGAGGAATATGAATTGAACTGGTAAAGTCTTCAGGCTGTATGCTTAGACGAAAATTTATGGGTTTCACAATTTTAGGGGATGAAATGGAACAGAAATGTTTGCTAATCAGAAAAAAAATTACTCTACCATCTCACGTGTTCTCTTAAGTTAGCATTCAGTTTCACAATCTTTGTTAGATATTCCGCTTCCCATTTCAGACTGGCAGAGCATACAGTTATTTCTGTCTCTTTCAGTTAAGTGTACATTATGTTCATTCTTTTGTTCGTTCTTAAGTGTGTGTGTGAAAGAGAGAGTATTGATGCAAACAATAATGTATTCCATTAACCCCTTCATAGTTGTCGGCCTCGAACGATGCTTTACTGTACCGGTGTCAGTGACGATGAGTTAAAAGCTATAAAAAAAACTGCGAGCAATTATGGGAAGGGATCGAAGGTCACTGATATGTTTACACGACCCTACTCTACTGTCGCAAGCAGCCAGGCGGTCAATTCCTCTCAGATGTCTTCGCCGATATGTTTAAATGCTAATGTAACATGCCCCTTAATTTTGAGTAAGTTTCTTCCATTATGCCGAAAACAATAGTAGGTAAGGCTTAAGGAACATTATGATAAGAGAGGAAATCTTGCTGCAAGAGAAAGGTAATTTATCACCCTCAAAATAGGCAGAAAAATACAGAAAACAAACTAGAGGAATATAAATTGACTTGGCAAGGTCATTAGGCTGTATGCTTACACGAAAATTTATAGGTTTCACAATTTTAGGGGACGAAATAGAGCAAAAATGTTTACTAGTCAAAAGAAAAAAAAAAACTTTTGTCTCACGTCTTCTCATAAGTTAGCATCCCACATTTTTTGTTCAATGTCGCGGTTCCCAACACATTTCGGACAGACAGAGCATTCAGTTATTTCTGCTCTTTGCAGCTAAGTGTACATTTACTGCTCATTCTTCGTTTGTTGTTATGTGTATGTTTGAGACAGTATTGATACAAATAATTATGTATTTCATTAACCCCTTCATAGCTGCCATCCTTGAACAATGCATTACTGCACCGGTGTCAATGACGTTGAGTTAGGGAGCTATAAAATCTGCGAACAATTATGGGAAGGGAACGAAAGTCACTGGTGTGGTTATACAAACCTGCTGTACCATCCCAAACAGCCAGGCGGTCAGTTCATCCCAGATGTTTTCGTCAGTATGTTTTAATGCTAATGTAACATGCGCCCTAATTTTATTCTTTCACGATTCATAGCAAATCAGAAGATGGGTTTAGGGACAAAAAAAAAAAAAAAAATTAAAAGTGCACCAGACGAGTCTTACCACATCCATAAGAAAATGAAACTGATTTTGGAACATAGAAAAAATGGTTCCAAGGCCTGCCACGGGAGCACGCAAATTTCAGAAGTCACGGCCATTGAGGGGGCTAAACATATGCTTTACTGTAAGCAGTAAAAGCACCTTACCAAATCAGTTCATCCTGATATTCTGTTATGTTTTTCTGATTGTTTCTGGGTTGGCAAATAAACATTTCTTGTTAAATCTGTTTCCCCGTTGTTTTTAGCTATTCTGCTGGTGTGCAACTCTTGTTGTTAGTTAATGTAATGGCGGAAGGTACTGTTCTGATCTAATTGTTTAACCAAACCTGGCCTAACTTAAGGTACTGTTCTGATCTAATTGCTTAACCAAACCTGGCCTAACTTAGCTTAACTGCACCTAAAAATTTAACCTAACTTAATCTCCAGTTTGGAAGTTGGGAAACAAAATCCACACTTGAATATGTTGAGTTTCTTCCATTGTGCTGGAAACAATTGTAGGTACAGTCGCGTTCATGAGTCCCGATACACAGGTGTTTTTGTTGTCTATTGCAGTGCTCACTGCTTTTGGAATATGGAACTTTTGTGCTTACTGCTTGATACACTGAACATAATTGGTCGGTTAGCAAGTGAAATAGTTCAACATCCTACCGACGGTGGACACAACATCAGACAAGACAACTACATGCGTATCAGGACTCACGAACGCGACTGTACAGCTTCAGGAACATGACGATAATAACAGAGAGGAAATTTTCCAGCAAGATAAAGAAATTTACCAAACTGAAAGTAGAAAAATACAGAAACAAGCAGGATGCATATGCAAAGATTTGGTAAGGTCTTTTTGCTACGTTAAGTGTACATTTTCCGGTAAATAAATCAGTCTAACAGTACTTGTTTTTTGTTTCCTCCGGATTAATCGTGATTTCGGACTATTCAGTCACCCCTTCGCACCATATAGCCCGGGTAATCGGGCTATCTCTGTACATGTAATCTGCGTACCGCCGGCTGCCAGCGGAGCTCGCGGGGAAGTAAAATCGTGACCCATGAAACTTAATCAAACTTACCATGCTTGAAAGAGTTAAGTGCACCAGCTATGAAAAAGGTGAATGCCTTTGATTATTGTGCAAGATGATTACCATAAAGATTTTCAAGTCTAACCTGTTTTCAGCATGCTGTAAATGTGTTAAAAATTTCCCTAAATGTTAATCATAATTTCCTGCTTTCAATTTAATTTTTTCATGCATGGTTTTTAAGTGCACCAGCTATGAAAAAGGTGAATGCCAGTGAATTTCATGTCCGGTCATAACCTAACCTAACCTAACCTAACCATTTTTCTGGTAACAATTTACATCATTTACTGTATTTGATGTTTTGTATCCAATCATTTAGTGCATAAAATGTGAGAAAAGATGATTTCCATGTCCAATACTTACTTATACTATGCTGGCAAGTTCTGACCACCTATGCCTCAATCACCTATAAATCATCATTTTTTGGTTAAAATTCAATTAATTCATGCTTTGTGTGCATTATTTATGTGAAAAGGGACCTAAATAAGTGCTATACATGTCCGGTAGGGAGGTAGGAAGGTCTATCTATCTATCTATTGCCAGACGCCTCAATCCCGAACGGGGTGGCCACAAACAAATTGCCTCCATGTCACTCTGTCCCCTGCCATTTCACTACCACGCTCCCAACTCACACCCCCCTCTCTCATATACCTCTCCACTCCATCCCTCCATCTCATCCTCGGCCTCCCCCTCCCTCTCGCCCCCTCCACCTCACTCACATACACTCTCCTCGTCAATCTTTCACTCTCCATCCTCTCCACATGTCCAAACCACCTTAACGTGTTTCGCCTAACGCTTCCCATCACGTCCTCAAGCACACCACAACGCTCCTTCACTTCCTTATTTGTTAGTCTGTCTCTCCATGTGACTCCACATGCCTCTCAAAGGTAGTTTTCTGATTTAGGTTAAGTTAGGTTAGGGTCATGAATGACCGGTGCTGGAGCTTCAGGGCCCAGTATTCGGACAAGACCACTATTCGAACATGCCTTTGGCTCTATTGTGTCAAATAATGGAGGGATTACTGTATAATTGTAGCACACTCAAACTTCTATAGCATGTTACAGTTTTAATTAAGTTCATGTAACCAAATGATTTTTCATTAAAAAAAAGAAAAGAAAAAAAAAAGGCACTGACATGGTATGGTCATGTGGAGAGAATGGATTACAATAGAGTGGTGAAAAAAAGGTATATCTGAGCTTAAAAAAAAAAAAAAAAAGCACTGAGATGGTATGGTCATGTGGAGAGAATGGATTACAATAGAGTGGTGAAAAAGGTATATCTGAGCGAATTTGAAGAAGGGAGGAGGTGAGGTAGGTCAAAGAGAAGGTGGAGGGAATTTGGTGGATGGTGTGTGAGGAAGAGAGCTTTGGAAGTCGGTGAGGCTAGGGGACTGACGAGATCAAGCTGGCTAGATGAATATTGTGAGAAGAGGCGCATGATCAGGGATTTGGCACCCCTTTTTAACGTGACAGCGTCCATTTTACTCTATCGGATACGTTAATGTGAAGCTACAGAAATTGGTGAATGTTTTTGGTGTATCAGATAGAGCCAGGATTCTGGGGATGTGAATGGTGAGTGAATAGAAGAGTGGCCCATTGGATTGGGCAAATTTGGGCTGTCTGGATATTGCTACTCCTCACCCTGGTCTAGGGTGGGAAAGGAGGTCCAGATGATGATGATGATGATGACGATGACGACCTTAACCCCTCTGTGGCCGACTGCTTGGAATTTGTCAGGCCCCACAGGCTGACACCACAACCACTTTTCGAAGTTTTGAAAATCATTTTTTTTCCTTGTCATATTGAAGAGGAAGTTCTGACACACCTGGCAGTACAAATTTCAGCTTCCTGGACCCATTCTGTGGTGGGCAATCAAATGCAGAAGTTTTTATGCAGCAGATACTGGTTACACGTCAGTATTACAGTGATGCAACATCTTTCTTTTCAACCAAAAAACGTTGTCAGTGGTGCTGAAATGGTGTGAAGTAACTAGATATGTGTATTTTTGTTTTTCAGTACATAATACGCGAGGTTTGGATTAAAAACAGTTATGAATTTATTTTGCATTTTTCGGTGTTTATTATGTTCAGTATTGACTTACTTTTGTAGTCTGGGTGGTGGAGTTTGTTGGAAAAGGGTGGCGACAATTTCTATTTTCAGACCTAAATGAGATAAACATCATCCCTTGAATGTACAAGCTGGAAAGTGAGGGTTGAAATGCGAGACGACCTGGCATTCGCACCTCGCATGAGCTAATTGGCGGGAAGGGAAGAGAGGCATTTCCACCTCGGTAAACAATCACGTGAACACGGAGAACTTCCGTCTTATGCTTGTGAATGGCAAAGAATATGTAAAATGATCCAAAACAGTATAACAAACCTGATCAAATAGCTAAAGACATCAAAAATGTATTTTTCTTTTATTTTCATATCTTTTTTGTGTATGCTTGTACAGTAATCTTCCCACTACCCGTTGTAATAGAGCCAAAGGCATGACCAGAAAGTGGTCTTGTCTGGATAGTGGCCCTGAAGCTCCAGCACCAGTCATTCCTGACCCTAACCTAACCTAACCTAAATCAGAAAACCACCTGCCTACCTCCCTACTGGACATGCTAGCACTTATTTAAGACCCCATTCACATAAATAATGGACACAAAGCATGAATTAATTTAATTTTAACCAAAAAATGATGATTTTGAGGACAGTAAGGCAGAGGTGTTCACGAGTTGACAGCATAGTGTAAGTAAGTATTGGACATACCAATCACTAAGGAAATCACCCTTTCTCACATCTTATGCACTAAAATATGGGATACAAAGCATGAAATAAATAAATAAATTGTTACCAGAAAATTATGATTTAGAGATGAGTAGGGCAAAAATGTTCACCAGTTGACTAGATAGTGGACGTATGTAAGAGACATGGCAATCACTAAGAAAATCACCTCTTTCACAGTCTGTGCACTCAAATATGGGACACAAAGCATGAAGTAAATAAAATGGAACCAGAAAAATTATGATAGAGGTGAGTAGGGCAAAAATGTTCACCAGTTGACTAGATAGTGAACATATGTTAGAGACATGGTAATCACTGAGAAAATCACCCCTTTCACAGTCTGTGCACTCAAATATGGGACACAAACCAAAGCATGAAGTAAATAAAATGTAACCAGAGAATGAGGATGTAGAAGTTTTCGTTTTCGTAGGCTCCAACATGCTTCCATGCGTCGGCCTTGGTCACCTAATGGTAGCTCTCCACGCTGCTCAATCTCTGGCAGCCTCCCTGTTCAGTCCCTTAACCCTTAAGTCACACTTAATGACCTCGTCCCATCTCTTTCTCGGTCTACCCCTCCCAACCCCTCCCCCAGTATTAGCACTTCTCACCCTCTGTACCCAATTATCATCCCCCATCCTCTCCACATGTCCAAACCACCTCAGCCTACCTCTCCTCATCACAACACCAATACACTCCAGTCCCATCCTACCTCTCAACTCTTCCATCGTAAACCCAGCCCCCCCAGGCCTTGGACGCAGGGACGCACTGCACATCCATCTAATCATTGTCATTTCTGTACGTTTAAACCTGCGAATATCCTCTTCCTTTACTGCCCAGGTCTCACTACCATACAGCATCACACTCCTAACACATGCTGCATACAAAGACCCCTTAGCACGTAAGAAGAGTCCTCTCAATGTCAGGAGAGGCAACAGCTCCCTGAACTTCTTCCAACCACTTCTCACCCTAGCAACCGAGCTAACTCCAGCCCCACCTCCGGCACATAACATGTCTCCCAAATAACAAAACTCCTCCACACACTCAAGAGACTCACCTGCAAGTTCAACCCTTTCACGCCTAACAATCTCCACCTGCTCTCCCCGACACGTCGCACACATGAAATCAGCATTATCTTGCAGTCTACCTCTAATACAACTACATCTCTTGTGCACCCATTTATCACAAACACTACACAGGATGGAAATACTTCCCACACCCATGTGACTGCACATGGCCACTCTCCCTCTCCTCTGATTGTACTGCCACCAACCCTAGATATCATCACTTTTGTTTTATCTGCATTTACCCTTAAGCCCTTGTACCCCATACCATCTCTCCACTTCTTAAATCTTTCCTCCGCCTCCCCTTCATTCTCAGCAATCAACACCAAATCATCAGCATACAACATCTCCCATGGAAGTCCATCTCTGAAGTCATGTGAGAGGGCTTCAAGCACCATGATAAACAACAAAGGACTCAAAACTGACCCCTGATGCTCACCAACATTCATGGAAAACTCATCACTCAAAACTCCATTCACTCTTACCTGGGTGCGAGCACCCACATACATGGCCATAACCACCCTAACCAGCCACTCCTCCAACCCTAGCTTTCTCATTGCCCACTTCACCACCTCTCTAGTGACTCTGTCAAAGGCCTTTTCCAGATCAACAAAAACAAAATACAATTCCCTTTTCTTACCAATATATTTTTCCTGAAGCTGTTGAACAATAAATTTGGCATCAGTGGTCGCCCTGCCTGGCATAAACCCAAACTGCATCTCATCAATATTCACTCTTTCTCTAATCATGCCTTCTAGAACTCTCTCCATTACTTTCCTTATCTGATATAAGAGCTTTATACCTCTGTAATTTCCCCTTTCCAGGGCCCTTCCCTTGTACACATTTACAATTACACTCTTCAGCCAATCATCTGGGACAACACACTTATATATAATCATATTTATCAGGTCAGTGACTAACCTCACCCCAGTATCTCCTGAGGCCTTCAACATTTCCGCAGTCAACCCAGACACACCTGCCGCCTTCCCCACCCGGATCCTGCCTATTGCCTCACTCACAATAGCAGCGTCAATCAAAGGCCAAGGGCCAAACACTGGATCAGCTGGCTCCAAACCTTCCCTATCCAAGTCAAACTCCTCATTCAACAACTGGCTATAATGCTCTCTCCATGCATCTTTAATATCCTCACTGTTCACCACTACCCTTCCTTCATCATTCTTCACACACTGCTCATCTACAATGTCCCGATTATCCCTCTTCACCTGATTTGCCACCCTAAAAATCATATTTTCCTTCCTTCATGATTTAGATTATCAAGTAAAAGTCTCTGTGACTCAGACTTCGCCCTGTATACCTCTCTTCTAGCCCTGCGCTTGGCAGCCAAGTACTCCTTCCTGTTACCACCCTTCTTCCATTCCCGGAAAAGCCTTCTTTTCTCCTTAACTGCAGCTTCTACACCCTCATCCCACCACCAAGTTACTTTATGTCTCGGTGGGCCTCTTGTCCAACCGCATATTGCATCGGTAACTCTCAAGAGGTTGTTCTTATGGGCTTTATACTGTTCATTAACATCTCTATCTACGGCTTCCTGTTCAGCCACCACTCTCCTCATCTCACTATAAAAGGCATCCCTTACTGATTGGTTTCCCAGCTTCCATATTTTCCTCCTAGGTACATATGTCCTCCTTCTCATCACTCGTTCCTTAAGCACCATGTCACAAATCAACGGTTTGTGCTGCTGCACACACTCCTCACTTCCTATAACTTTAACATTCCTCACTAATCTCCTATCAACCTTCCTGACCAGAAAATAAACTGTCTGACTCCTATTTCCCCCGGACTCATACGTAATCAATCTACTCACTCTTTTTCTAAAATGTGTGTTGCACACAATCATGTCCATAGCCTCCCCAAACTCGAGTATTCTTTCCCCTTCCGCATCCTCTCTATTGAGTGGAAGCGGCAGCCTGGGAACCGCAATGCCCTGTACCCTCTAGCACAGGTTCGAGCCCCATCTCGCCCCGGACCCATGATCTATGTTGGCGGAACCCCCGTCAAGCCTCCCCCCAAAAGTCCGTCACTAGGTAGCGGGGGCAAAGTTTTCTGGCCGCATGCACTTGCTGGCGTCAACCCCTGTAATGTAGTGGGATACGTTGTGTGATATGTAAAGCGCGTGTGGTGTAGTGCATAGGATAGTTAGAGGAAATGTTTGGGAGAGTATGCTGGTCTACTCTCCATGTTACTGTCGCACTGAAAAGGTCAGCAAAGGGGGATGGTTAAGTAGTTAGTGAAACAGGAGCTCCAGCTCTCCCTATCACCAGCATTCCCATTCCCCTCGGGAGTACCACCCTGTTGGCAGCTGCCAGTGTACTTACATATCCGTGGTGGCTGTTTACCCCACCTCTAAGGCTCTGACAGTGGTGAAAATGCTCTTGAAGCATGTACAGTAATCCACTGTTGAACTGCACTTAATCCTTAGCACTGTGAATTATTATTATTTAAACAAAAACTCACGGCAGTTCAGAGACAACTGTCGGAGTGGCGGGAGGGAGAGACTGGGAATGTGAATGTAAACAAGGCCGTTCGGCGCCGCGCACCAAATTAAAACTTACGGGTCGAAAAAAATCAGATTTTTTTTGGGGGGGGGAGGGGAGGGGGAAAATATCATCCTATGATGTCCGAACAGTGGTGTAACCGGATAGTGGTCGTCCGGAAAGTAGAGAGATTACTGTATTTACAATCCTAAACAGGGTAACTGTGCGTGTTTCACAAGGGAGAAGAAAGATGACATTTTCTGTCTGAGTCAAGATAATGGGTGTAACTACTGTATATGTGTTTAAGCATGGTCACGAGCTAAAAGATCGTACATCCGCTCATCACGGCAGCATGTAGTGAACTCCGAAATGAGGTGTGACAGCGTGAAGTGAAGGTCAGTCTTATGTCCAAGATGTTCGTTCTCTTCCCATAAGTTTTCACAGTTTTCTACAAGTTGCACTGCATCGAATAATCCAATTCAGTACAACAAACCTGAGCAAATAAGCAAAGATACCAAAGTAAAAATGTTTTTATCATCATGTCTTTTTTGTTTATACTTGCATTTATTCTTAATTGTAAACAGGGTGCTTGTGTGTGTTCGCAAGGAAGGAGAAAGATGATATTTTCATCTGAGTCAAGATAATGGGTGTAGCTGTGTGTGTGTTTAGGCATGGCCACGAGTGAATAAATTGAAAATCCATTCATCACGGCAGCAGGCTCTGAACTGATTGATGGGGTGTATGGGGGTGTAGTCTAGGTCAGTCTCAAGATGTTCAAAATGTTCGTTCACTTCCCCCCAATTTTTGCTGTTTTTTTTAGGCCGCGCTCAAATGACACCAGGGGCCTCGCTATGGTAAGACGTCATTTGACGGCGGCGGCCATGGAGGGGTTAAGGTGAGACCAGGGTGGATGATTTGTGAGTTGCATTTTTGTTAGAGGTGCTGCAGAGGAGTACCTTTTGTGGTGAACAAGTCTGCTGCCCAGTTATGCTTCTCAACTCCTTCCCTCTTCCCTGAAGGGGGAATGGCACACTGCCGGATGGGGGGCAACTTGAGACTCCAGTCTGCCTGCTTCACATTCAGATGAACTTGGGTGTTATAAAAAAAAAAATAGCTACAACAAGAACAACAGTAGCAGCAGCAGCATTTTTGATGGTACCGAAACAGAAAAGAGTGATGGCCAAACTATGATCTGGCTAGGTGAATATGTGTCTGTTTGGGAAGCACTATTTCTGTGGGATGAATATTAGATAGGGAATTATGGCAAATGTTTATTTGATTGGAGGCTCTGATGTCTGTATGTATGTTTGTGGCGGGGGGGACGCAATCTGGCCGCACTGTGGGGTGTACTACTACTGTGCGGCCAGGTTGTGTTAGGAAGAATTCCTCCACCGTATTCCCTGCGTGTCGTAAAAGGCGACTAAAAGGGGCAGGGGAGGGGACTAGGGACCCCCTCCTCTGTTTTTAGGGTGAGGAGACTGTAGCACCAGTCGAGCAGGGCAGTACTCCCAGGGAGGATGGAAAGCTGATGACAGGGAGAGCTGGAGCTCCCATTTCATCAGCCCTCAGGACTTGTTCCTGACCATCCTCCTTTGCTGAACTTTTTCAGTGTCTCAGTTACACAGAGAGTAGACCAGCATGCTCTCCTATACAAGTTTCTCTAACTGTTAACACCAAACTACATACACCTACACACTACACTTCCTTTTCAAAATTTTTCAAAATGGCGCATAAAAATCATGCCTCGGAGTCCCCAGGGGGGGGGACCATAAATGCCCCCACCATCCGCCCCTCTCCCGGTGACGACTCAAAGAGCTGCCTGGAACCACTGTCTGACTCACTCCTTCTTCATTTCTGTAACATTCGCGGCCTTTCCTCTAACTTTCACGCTGTTGAGCACCACCTCTTCTCCTCTAAACCTCACCTTCTCTTTCTCACTGAGACTCAGCTGTCTGAGGCAACTGACAGCAAACCCTTTTCTGTATCCTCCTACTTTCTCTATTCTCGTTTCAAAGCCAAAGGTGGCTGTTGCGTATACGTACGCAACGATCTATCTTGCTCTCGTGTTCCTGAACTTGATTCTTCTGAATTCTCTGCTCTCTGGCTTCGGCTTTCCTGTCATTCTCTGACTAAATATATCTGTGCTATTTACTTATCTCCCAATTCTACTGACTATCAAAAATTCTTTGACTATCTTACTTCTACGATGGAACACATTCTATCCATTTCTCCTTTCTCTGAAATCTCCATTCTAGGAGATTTCAATGTTCACCACCACCTTTGGCTCTCCTCTCCTTTAACTGATTCACCTGGTGAACAGGCCTACATCTTTTCTATCCTTAATGACCTAGAGCAGCTTGTACAGCACCCTACCCGTATCCCTGACCGCCTTGGAGAGAGTTCCAACATACTTGACCTTTTCCTAACAACTAATCCTTCTGCTTACACTGTTCATCTTTTCTCTCCGTTGGGCTCCTCCGATCACAATCTTATTACCTTAACATGTCCAATCGCTCCAGTACGGCCTGTGGACCCTCCAAAGAAACGCCACCTGTGGCACTTTGGAGCTGCAGATTGGGAGGTCCTCAGGCAGTACTTCTTTGATTTTCCATGGAATGATTATTGCTTCCATGGCCGGGAGCCATCTGAGTGTGCCTTGCGCGTTACGGAGGTTATTCTCTCAGGCATGGAAGCATACATTCCCTTCTCATATCCTCTGACTAATGCAAGAAAGCCTTGGTTTAATCACGCTTGTTCTAATGCTGTCCGCAACAAGGAGAGGGCCTATAAGAGGTACCGGAGCCAACCCACCCCTGAATCACACCTTTTATATATTTCTGCCCGGAATCGTGCTAAGTCTGTTCTTCGCTCTGCTAAAAACAATTTTATCCGTGCTAAATGTTCCCAACTCTCCAACTCGAACTCTTCTCGCTCCTTCTGGCACCTTGCCAAAAACCTTTCTAACAACTTTACCTCATCATCCTTCCCTCCTCTTTTCTACTCTGATGGCTCTGTAGCTATTTCTTCTACTGATAAAGCAGATCTCTTTGCTCAGACTTTCTCCTCCAATTCCACCTTAGACGATTCCGGTGCTATTCCTCCATCACTTCCCCCCTCTGACTTCCTATTGTCTGACATTAAAATTTCTTCAGCTGATGTGTTCTCTGCCATTACTGGCCTCAATACTAAAAAGGCATACGGTCCTGATGGAGTCCCTCCTGTTGTCCTCAAAAACTGTGCTTCTGTGCTTACACCCTGCCTAGGTAAACTCTTTCGCCTTTGTCTCTCAACTTGTACCTTTCCTTCTTGCTGGAAGTTTGCTCTCATTCAGCCAGTCCCAAAGAAGGGTGACCATTCCCAACCCTCTAACTATCGTCCAATTGCTTTAACATCCTGCGTATCAAAAGTTTTCGAGTCAATTCTTAACAGAAAAATTTTAAAGCACCTTTCCTGTCACAGCCTTCTTTCTGATCGTCAGTATGGGTTCCGTCAGGGACGCTCCACTGGCGATCTTCTCACCTGCCTTTCAGACTCTTGGTCATCCTCCCTTCGGGACTTTGGCGAAAGCTTTGTCATTGCACTTGACATCTCAAAGGCTTTCGATCGAGTCTGGCATAAATCTTTAATTTCCAAACTGCCCTCCTACGGTTTCTATCCTTCTATCAGTGCCTTCATCTCTAGCTTCCTTTCTGGTCGTTCTATAGCTGCTGTTGTAGACGGCCATCGTTCCTCTCCTAGACCTATCAACAGTGGTGTTCCTCAGGGTTCTGTCCTATCACCTACTCTCTTCCTTTTATTCATCAATGACCTTCTAAGCTGTACATCTAACCCTATCCACTCATATGCTGATGATTCCACCCTTCACCTTTCCATTCGGTTCCCGCAACGTCCATCTCAGCAGTTGCTTCAACAAAAGAGGGATGAGGCTATGGCACACCTAATGTCTGATTTGGCTCGTATCTCTGACTGGGGTAAAAATAATCTTGTTATTTTCAATGCATCAAAAACTCAGTTTTTACACTTATCAACCCGGCAAAATCTTCCTCAGGATTACCCACTAATGTTTAATAATGAACAGTTATGTCCTGCATCATCCTTGAACATGCTTGGGGTTTCATTCTCTCAGGATTTGTCTTGGAAAGAACATATTACATCTCTTGTGAAATCTGCTTCCAAGAGATTAGGTGTGCTAAGCCGATTCCGTACTTTCTTTACCCCTGCACAGTTGTTGACCTTGTACACGGGTTTTATTCGCCCGTGTATGGAGTACAACTCTCATGTGTGGGGAGGCTCTCCACATGCAGCTCTTCTCAATAGGGTGGAGTCAAAGGCTTTTCGTCTCATTAACTCTCCTCCTCTTACTGATTCCCTTCAACCATTGTCTCTTCGCCGCACTGTTGCATCTTTATCTCTCTTCTATCGCTACTTCAATGGTCACTGTTCCTCTGAACTCTCTGCTTGCATCCCTCCACCTCTACGACGGGCACGTAGTACCTGTCTAGCAACAAACTCTCATCCCTTTTCTGTCCAACTCTCTAATGCAAGAGTTAACCGTTACTCCCAGTCTTTCATTTATGCAACTGGTCAACTCTGGAACTGTCTTCCTCTGTCTGTATTTCCTACTTCCTATGATCTCCAGTCTTTCAAACGCAGTGTGTCCAGGCATCTCGAATTGAACAGATCTTGAATTTGGCTCTCTTTTGTACTGTTTTTGTTTTTTCTTGGAAGGAACAGTATGCAGGCCCGTGGCCTTTGGTTCCTTCTTCCATGCATAAAAAAAAAAAAAAAAAAAAAAAAAAAACATGATTTTGGTCAGAGGAAGAGGGATGTTTGTAAGGTATTCTGTTGTTGTTGTTGCCCAACCCTACTCTGTCTAGCCAAGCACACCCATCAACCACAGGTAAATAACTGCTGTGGGGCCATCCTGCATTTACAGTACAGCACATACACCATGCAGGGATCCAACTGCCGCTTGTGGTATGCACCACTTCACCGGGTTGGAGCAGGATTGTTCCCACAACGAGCTGCAGGTGTATGTGAAGAGGTTTGGCTCCCAGGTGGATGCCACAGGGGCTGTTTCATGGGTCCACAGTGCCACAGTTCGTAAACTCCTTGTCAGTGCTTGACGTTCAGTGTAGTGTAGGGATGTTATTTGTCTTTCTTATTTGTGGTGTGGGTGTGGTGTAGTATAAAACTGCAAGGATGAGATGGATTCTGTGCTAAAGTGATGATGTGTGTGTGTGCTGCTGATGTTGCATAATATAACTGTGTGATCAGAAAAATTTTCTTTTACCATTCTCTCATGACTGTTTTATCAGTAATACACGAAGCATGCCTCTCTCTACCAGTACACCATCATTAGGCTTCTACAAGAGGCCCTTGTTGTATGATGAACCGCATTGCAATGAACTGCTTATATGATGAAAAAAATAACCTTTTTGCAGTATGCATGATGGATGGATAGAACAGAATTTTTGCTTATACAACCATTATGATCCCGTAAAGAGTCTTACTTGTCAATATACAACAGCTATTTTCATTTAAACAATCACCCACATGCAAGTCTTCAGTCGGTTGTTTGTTCCACGATGGTCTTTGCACTTGTCACTGTCAGCTGTGTTAGTGTCAGTGATGGAACAGAAGTGTGGTTCTGGAGCTCAAGCAGCAAGTGAAGTGCAATGAACTGAAATAACTACAAGTTTTGGTGAGCTGAAGACTTGTTTTTGACTTATTTTTGGTGGTAAGCAGCAAGTGAAGTGCACTGAAGTGAAATTACCAGTTTAGGTGAGTTGGAAACTTGTTTTCTGACTCTGTTGGGTGGGTGATCCTTGACCAAAAATGTATCCCCATTGAATCCATGTTACAACTGACTCAGTATATGATAAATCATTTTGTGATGGATTCTTTTTCAAAAGCAACTTCATCATGAACAGAAAGCGTGCTGTATGAACATTGACTGCAGGGTCTCTGTACCATGTGTATTTATGTATCTCTTAGTTTGAAATACAGTGTACTGTATGTATGTATGTATGTGTGTTACTTAGACACAACTTTCTTTCCTGACACATCCTTCATCCAATACTGCTTTCCTTTGGCACGCCTAAATGACTCATTATTCGTACATCCATTATCAGACCCATACCAACTCTTCCATTCAGATAACTCATTACAAATCACTATAGCTCCTTGCTATGCCTTCAAATTGCTCATCCCAACTTATTTGTAAACCTGTCACCTTTTTCCACATCATTCTACAACACATGGAGTATATGCAACAATAAGTGTCTCTTTTACCATCTCAGTCATAAACTTGATTAAAACCTGAGCTAATACATTCAGCCATTTATTCCTCACTGCCATACATCATTTATCAGCAAACCAACTCCTTTTTCAATCCATCTGCAAGTACTCATACCTGATATTTTACATATCACACCTATCCATTCAGCAACTTCATTCACCCCTCACATAATACCATTATATTAAATGTACTATGGGTCACAAAAGTATCAGTGCACAGGGGGTCCAATGCCTACCAAAAATATTTGAGCAACTGTTGATGTATACAGGTGTATCCACCAATGTGAACCACATTACCCACTACTGTATAATTATATTTGTTTCCTATGATACATTACCAACATCTCACTGTGTATGAACAATGTCTGTTTATATAATCATAACATTTGCTATATGTCTGCTAGAGGATATTGC
>JAGKTI010000122.1:85427-105492 GCA_018397915.1 Birgus latro
AGCTGGCGATATATGACACTTCCTGACATCGGGGCTGCCAAAGCGTGGTAGGTCGGGCACTATATTTCAGTGACCTTTGTTCTGTGGTCCCAAATGTTTCATGCATATTGTGCACAGAAAATTTTGTGATCCATAGTACTTTCCTTAAGCACACTTGCTTCAGTATCCAGATCATACTTTTTGGAAATGTAGCATGCAGTACTGTATATCTAGAGCTAAAGCAGAGCTGTACATGATAAAACTCTCACTAATCTGCAGGATAATTTGCCTAAATTTGATTTTCATCAGCATTCTTATAAATGCGGCTTCCAAGAAAACCAAGCTACGGTATACTTCTTTCTCTGCGTTTCAGTTTCCTGCGCTGTTGTCGGTTTCTACGACGCCATTCTCTTCTTGTACTTGGCTCAGACACTACTTCTGTGCCTTCACTCTCTTCACCAATTTCTTCTTTATTCTTGTCTCCTCTTACTGCACTGGTGGTATTCTCTTCCTCAGTTTCATTTTCTACAGATGTCTTACCAAGAAGGAGGGTTATAAGTTTCTCTGCCTGTAAAAGAAAAGAGAAATGTAGACTCTAGAAATATATCTGCTCAGATATATATAATTTATAATGGAAAAATTTATTTACTGGAACAGTATTTAATTAACTTATGTTTACAACTAAAACTGTGTTATATGTAGCCAAATGCCCATTTTTCCTTTGCTAAGAGATTAAAAGGCACTTTAAAGAATGAAGGGCATGTCCTTTGCCCTTCTGTTGCAAACATGCACAGATGAAGGGAGGGGTTATGTCTAGACATCATCAGAGCCTGAGGAAAATAGTTCTACAACTCTTCTGTTCTTCTAGAAACAGTGTTGAAGCTCTTGATGAGATTCAAAAACCCTTGCCAATGATGTGTCATCAGGTGAGTTGAGATTGAGACTGCAGTACTGTACTGTGCACCTGACTTTGGATACCAAGCATTCGTGAGCACTAAGTATGTCCACCCTGTGAACTATCGTCGTCATCGTATTGTTGATAAAGGCTCCAACCACTTGCATGCATTGGCCTTGGTCACCTAATGGCTGTTCTCCATGCTGCTCAGTCTCTGGCAGCCTCCCTGTTTATTCCCTTATCCATGAGACCACACTCTATGACCTCACCTCAAGTCTTTTTGGTCTGCGTCTCACAACCCTACCCTCAGTGTTCACACGTCTCACTTTCTGTGCCCAACTGTCATCCTACATTCTCCCAACATGCCTAAACCACCTCAATCTACCCCTCCTCATCACAACACCAATACACTCCAGTCTCATCCTTCCCCTCAACTCTTCAATCAAAAACCTAGCCTCCCCAGGCCTCGCATTCCAGGACACACTACACGTCCATCTAATCATTGTCATTTTTGTACATTAGAGCCTACAGATATCCTCTTCCTTTACTGCCCAGGTATTACTACCATACAGCATTATACACCTAACACATGCTGCATACAAAGATCCCTTAGTACAGAGGGAGAGGCCTCTCAGTCAGGAGAGGTAACAGCCCCCCAAACTTCCTCCGACCACTCCTTTCCCTAGCCACAGAGCTAGCTTCAATCCCATCTCCCGCACATAACATGTCCCCAGATAACAAAACTCTTCCACACACTCAAGAGACTCATTAGCAAGATCAATCCTTTCACACATGACAATCTCTACATGCTCCCCTTGACACACCACACTACACGAAATCAGCATTATCTCACAGTCCACCTCTAATACAGATACATCTATTATGTGCCCACTTATCACAAACACTGCACAAGATGGAGTTTACTTCCCACACCCCTATGGCAAACTGCACCTGGTCACTATGGGAGGAAGAACATCTTGTGATCACAAGGGTGAGGGATCTGGTAAAGTGTCTCCATGATCTCCTAAAAGAGTGGAAACAGTTTTTGCAAAGAGAGAAAAAAAAATCTCTTGTACTGAAAGAGATGGAGGCAACCACTAGGAAGGAGGCTCAGACACTTTATGACTACTGCCAGGCATTTAGTGAAGGTCAAGGGGAACTAATTTCAGACTAGGGAGAATGAGAGAGTGTAAATACCACTGATAAATGCTCCAAAAGGGAGGGACACCTCTAAGGGTTTCTTATGAGTCTGCACTTTGAATTTTCCACATTTATCTGAGATCAGGATAACCAGTGTGGCAGGAACAGAGTTATATCTGGTAGGCTGTGCTTACACAGGTTGCTGTGGGGAGGAGGAAGAATGAGATTCCTCGGGCAGGGCTGGTATGTAGCAGCTGTCTCTTTCAGTACATGAGAGAAATGAAATTTTGGCCTGCAAAAGCCTGTTTTAACTAGCAAACGAGATACTAGCTAACCAAGATAAATGAAGACTTATCACCAAAGACACTGTAGTTACATAAAAAGTCATTACTAATGTGGTATACAGTAAACTCTTAATCGTCCATTGTAATTCAGCCAAGCCCTACACCAAATAACATGAAATGCCAGATATTGCATATCCAGCTCAACATTCGTCTTTGAACTGGATATTGTGAATCTATCCGTTTCGACCCTTTATCCTAAAAAATTTACCATGAGTAAAAGATGAAAAGTAAGCATATAAAAACAATACAATAATGATACAGTACAGATACAGTACTGTACATCGTTTCATTTAGTTTCGTTTTTGAAGGCTTCAACATGCTTGCATGCGTCGGCCTTGGTCACCTAATGGCGGCTCTCCATGCTGCTCAATCTTTGGCAGCCTCCTTGTTCAGTCCCTTAACTCTTAAGTCACACTTAATGACCTCGTCCCATGTCTTTCTCGGTCTACCCCTCCCAACCCCTCCTCCAATATTAACACTTCTCACCCTCTGTACATAGTAACTATTATGTGTACTCACCAAGTGTTGGCATCGAGGGGGAGAAACAGCACTGGGAGGTCAGCACTCGTAAACAGTACAGTACACAATACAGCACGGGTAGTTTAACAATCACAACAGAGCACTAGGACATGAGCACTGACGGGCCATCAGCTTTCAGTGCAATACAGTACAGTAGCTTTAAAATAGGATGCCACAGAGTTAGTCAAAGCACTAGGGTTTTGAGACCACATGGTCAGAAGAGCTGGAGTACACAGGTACGTCTTGACTCTACAACATCTACAGGCGAGAACGAGAGCACGGCGGTATATTTGAGGTGCCAGATAAGCCATGCCCATGACAGACTCTGACTGGCTGGCCTACAGCGGGCATTTTCATTGGCTCCTGGGTTATGGGATTTCCCCTTGCACTGGTTGGCTACCGCTTATGAGCCAGTTGAGACCCCTCAACACTAGATATTGCACTGGACCACTGTTTAAGTCCTGTTTCAGCATTGGATGTTGCGTAAAATCACTGGATATTGCTTTAATAGAGCCAAGATAGCTGCACCAGATATTGCATTAGGCCAGACACTGCACTGATGGATAATTGAGAATTCACACTATTCATCTGTTTTATTTTCGTGAGAGAAGTTTTCTTTGTAAATCACCCCATTAAATCTACTATGTTGAATATCATGCTATATAACACAAAAGCTACTGGTAAATCATATGCCAAAGTTGGTGTCACATGGCAAACCCTTACAGTATTTCATTGTTAGGCCTGCATAGTCTGTTTGAAGGAAAGCTGAAAAGGCCACCACCCTCCTTCCCTCTCCCCTGATCCCACCTCTATCTGCTCTCCTTTTGTAATAGGTATGTGGAAATAAGTGCATTATATAGAAACACGGAAGAAAGGAGAGTGGAAAAAGGGGAAAGAAGGTATTGTGGGCCAGTTGGTAACAGAGAAGAGAAAAGGAGAGGCAAGACTAAGGTATAGTGCAGGTGCTGTTATCTCCATGTATATAAACAGTGAGAGATTTGATTTTTGATGTATTGATTTTTTTATGCTTTTTTCTTTAAATACTTTTTTTTCTTTCTCCTCCTCTCTCAGATAAATGTGAACTCTCTAGAGTTTGCCCTACATTCTCAGAGAATGATATTAAAATTCCCCAAAACATCTAACTATAGCCAGACACCTTAACCTCGGAAGGGTGATGCCCTGGAAAGAGGAAATTATAGAGGAAAAAGCTTTTAGATCAGATAATGAAGGTAATGGAGTGAGTTCTAGAAAGTATGATTAGAGTGAATATTGATGAGATGCAGTTTGGGTTTATGCCAGGCAGGGGGACCTATGATCCCATTTTCATTGTCCGAAAGCTTCAGGAAAAATATATTGGAAAGAAAAGAGAACTGTACTTCGTTTTTGTTGATTTGGCAAAGGCCTTTGACAGAGTCCCAAGAGAGGTGGTGAAGTGGGCAATGAGAAAGCTTGGGATCGAGGAGTGGCTGGTTAGGGTGGTTATGGCCTTGTATGTGGGTGTTTGCACCCATGTAAGAATGAATGGAGATTTGAGGGATGAGTTTTCTGGGAATGTTGTCGTGCATTAGGGGTCAGTTTTGGGTCCCTTTGTTGTGTATCATGGTACATGAAACCCTCTCATATGACTTCAGAAACGGACTCCCGTGGGAGATGTTGTATGCTGATGATTTTGTGCTGATTGCAGAGAATGAAAATGAGGCAGAGGAAATACTTAGAAAGTGGAGAGATGGTATGGGGCACAAGGGTTTAAGAGTAAATGCAAATAAAACAAAAGTGATGATATCCATGGTTGGTGGCAGTACTGTCAAAGAAGAGGGAGAGTGGCCATGAGCAATTTGCAACAAGGGTGTGGTAAGTAATTCCATCTTGTGCAGTGTTTGTGATAAGTGGGTGCGTAAGAGATGTAGTGGTATTAGTGGTAGATTGTGAGGTAATGCTGATTTTGTGTGTGCAGCGTGTCAGGGAGAGCAGATGGAGATTGTCAGGTGTGAAAGGAATGAACTTGCTGGTAGGTCTCTTCAGTGAATGGGGGAGTTTTGTTATTTGGGAGATATGTTATGTGCTGGAGGTGGGGCTGGAGCTAGCTTTGTAGCTAGGGTGAGAAGTGGTTGGAAGAAGTTCTGGGAGCTGTTGCCTTTCCTGACATTGAGAGGACTCTTCCTGCATGCTAAGGGATCTTTGTATGAAGCATGTGTTAGGAGTTTAATACTGTATGATAGTGAGACCTGGGCACTAAAGGAAGATATTCGCAGGCTCAAACATACAGAAACGACAATGAGTAGGTGGCTGTACAATGCGTCCTTGCATGCAAGGCCTAGAGGGCCTGGGCTTATGATGGAAGAGTTGAGAGGCAGGATGGGACTGGAGTGTACAGATGTGATGAGGAGAGGTAGATTGAGGTGGTATGGGCATGTGGAGAGGATGGGAGATGATAACTGGATGCAGAAAGTGAGAAGCATTAATACTGGGGGAGTAGACTGTAGCACCAGTCGAGCAGGGCAGTACTCCTGAGGTGGATGGAAAGCTGATGACAGGGAGAGCTGGAGCTCCTGTTTCACCAGCCCTCAGGACTACTTCCTGACCATCCCCCTTTGCTGAACTTTTTCAGTGCTTCAGTTACACGGAAAGTAGGCCAACATGCTCTCCAATACAATTTTCTCTAGCTGTCAGCACCAAACTACATGCACAGTACACACTACAGTTCCTTTTCAAAAAAAAAAAAAAAAAAAAAACAAAAAAAAAAAAAATGGCATCAATATATCAGGCCTCGGAGTCTCCAGGGGAGGGGACCATAAATGCCCCCATCTGCCCCTCTCCCAGTGATGACTCAGAGAGATGCCTGGAACCACTGTCGGACTTACTCTTTCTTCATTTCTGCAACATTCGTGGCCTTTCTTCTAACTTTCTTTCTGTGGAGCACCACCTCTCCTCCTCTAAACCTCATCTTTTCCTAACAAAGACTCAGCTGTCTGAGGCAACTGACAGCAGACCCTTTTCTGTATCCTCCTACTTTCTCTATACTCATTTCAGAGCCAAAGGTGACTGTTGTGTATATGTACACAATGACCTATCTTGCTCTCGTGTTCCTGAACTTGATTCTTCTGAATTCTCTACTCTCTGGCTTTGGCTCTCCTGTCATTCTCTGACTAAATATATCTGCGCTGTTTACTTATTGCCTAATTCTACTTTCAAAAATTCTTCGGCTATCTTTCTTCTGTGATGGAACACATTCTATCAATTTCTCCTTTCTCTGAAATCTCCATTCTAGGAGATTTCAGTGTTCACCACCACCTTTGGCTCTCCTCTCCTTTCACTGATCCACCTGGTGAACAAGCCTACACCTTTTCTATCCTTAATGACCTAGAGCAGCTTGTACAGCACCCCACCCCTATCCCTGACTGCCTTGGAGAGAGCTCCAACATACTTGACCTCTTCCTTACAACTAATCCCTCTGCTTACACTGTTAATCTTTTCTCTCCATTAGGTTCCTCTGGTCATAACCTTATTACTTTAACCTGTCCTATCGCTCCGGTGCGGCCTGTGGACCCTCCAAATAAACGTTGTCTGTGGCACTTTGGAGTGGTGGATTGGGAGGCCTTCAGGCAGTACTTCTTTGATTTTCCCTGGAATGGTTATTGCTTCCATGGCTGGGAGCCATCTGCGTGTGCCTTACGCACTCCGGTGCTGTTCCTCCATCACTTCCCCCCTCTGACTTCCTCGTGACTAACATTAAAATTTCTTCAGCTGATGTATTTTCTGCCATCACTGGCCTCAGTACTAACAAGGCATATGGGCCTGATGGGGTTCCTCCTGTTGTCCTCAAGAACTGTGCTTCTGTGCTTACACCCTGCCTAGGTAAACTCTTTCGCCTTTGTCTGTCAACTTGTACCTTTCCTTCTTGCTGGAAGTTTGCTCTCATTCAGCCAGTCCCAAAGAAGGGTGACCATTCTCAACCCTCTAACTATCATCAAATTGCTTAACATTCTGTGTCTCAAAAGTACGGCAGTGTTTGGAAACTCCCTGTACTGTTGTTTGCAGATGATACTGTGTTGTTGAATGAAGATGAAGGGGAGCTGCAAGGCTTGATAGATGAGTTTGGGAGAGTGTGTAAGAAACGGAATCTAAAGATGATGTAGGGAAGAGTAAAGTGATGGTCTTCGAGAGAAGTGAAGCCAGTGAATGTACAGTGAGATTGGATGGGGAAGATATGGAGAATGTGAGTACATTTAAGTACTTGGGTAGTGTGATGAGTAACAATGGAAGTCTGGAGGGTGAAGTGCTTGAAAGGGTGCAGCAGGGAAAGAAGGTTGCTGGTTCGTTGAAAGCAGTGATAAGAAACAGGGAAGTGAGCACGGAAGTGAAAAAGTTGTTACATGACAGTATTGTGATACCAACTCTAACATATGGAAGTGAAGCTTGGACCCTGTTGGAAGGACAGAAGTCAAAAGTGAAAGCAGTGGAAATGAGTTATTTGAGAGGAGCATGTGGAGTCACATGGAAAGACAGACTAACAAATGAGGATGTGAAGGAGAGTTGTTGTGTGGATGTGGACGTGATAGGAAGCGTTAGGAGAAACACGTTAAGGTGGTTTGGGCATGTGGAGAGGATGGAGAGTGAAAGACTGACAAGGAGAGTGTATGTGAGTGAGGTGGAGGGAGGGAGAGGGAGGGGGAGGCCGAGGATGAGATGGAGAGGTACATGAGAGAGGGGGGTGTGAGTTGGGAGCAGGGTAGTGAAATGGCGGAGGACAGAGCGACATGGAGGTGATTTGTTTGTGGCCACCCCATGCGGGATTGAGGCGTCTGGCAATAGATAGATAGACAGATAGTCTCAAAAGTATTTAAGTCTATTCTTAACAGAAAAATTTTAAAGCATCTTTCCTATCATAACGTTCTTTCTGGTTGTCAGCAGGGGTTCCGTTAGGGACGCTCCACTGATGATCTTCTCACCTATCTTTCTGACTCCTGGTCATCCTCCTTTTGAGACTTTGACGAAAGCTTTGCACTTGACATCTCAAAGGCTTTTGATCGAGTCTGGCATAAATCTTTAATTTCCAAACTGCCCTCTTATGGTTTCTATCCTTCTATCTGTGCCTTCATCTCTATCTTCCTTTCTGGTCATTCAATAGCCACGATTCTAGACGGCCATCGTTCTTCTCCTAGATATATCAACAGTGGTGTTCCTCAGGGCTCTGTCCTATCACCAACTCTCTTAATTTCCATTTGGTTCCCACAACGTCCATCTCAGCAGTTGCTTCAACAAACAAGGGACACCTGATGTCTGACTTGGCTCGTATCTCTGATTGGGGTAAAAATAATCTTGTTGTTTTTAATGCATCAAAGACTCGGTTCTTACACCTATCAGCCCAACAAAATCTTCCACAGGATTACCCACTAATGTTTAATATTGTCCAGCATCATCCTTGAACATGCTTGGGGTTTCATTCACTCGGGATTTATCTTGGAAAGAACATATTACAGTAAAACCTCGATATAATGGACTTCAGTAGACCGGAATTCACTTTTATCGGACTCGAGGAGCTACCGGACTAAACTCCTATATATCGGAAAAAGTCCGATATAGCCAGAAAGCAGTCCGGACTGCCTGACAACTTCAGCTATGTTCACCACAATAAGACAAGTAAAAGACATGTTTTTCAGTGCACAGTACATTATTATTATACCATTTGATAAAACACAGTACAATACTGCAATGGTGGTGAAAACTACCGATGCAATCCGGACTAATGTCTGATATATCGGAAAAAGTCCGGATTAGCAGGGGTAAGTCCGGATGTCGCTTTTATCAGAAAATCGCATATTTCGGACTGGCCTGAGCCCCGATTAGTCCGTTATAGTGAGGTCTTACTGTACATCTCTTGTGAAATCTGCTTCCAAGAGATTGGGTGTGCTAAGCTGACTCCAAACCTTCTTTACTCCTGCACAGTTGTTGACTTTATACACAGGTTTTATCTGCCTCTGTTTAGAATACAACTCTCATGTGTTGGGTGGCTCCCCACATACAGCTCTTCTCAGTAGGGCGGAGTTAAAGGCTTTTCGTCTCGTTAACTCTCCTCCTCTTACTGGCTCCCTTCAACCTCTGTCTCTTCGCTGCACTGTTGCATCTTTATCTCTTTTCTGTTGCTACTTCAATGGCCACTGTTCCTCTGAACTGTCTGCTTGCATCCCTCCACCTCTACGATGGGCATGTTGCACCTGTCTAGCAACAACCTCTCATCCCTTTTCTGTCCAACTCTCTAGTGCAAGAGTTAACTGTTACTCCCAGTTCCTATGATTTCCAGTCCTTCAAACACTGTGTCCAGGCATCTCAAAATGAACGGATCTTGAATTTGGCTCTCTTTTGTATTGTTTTTGTTTTTTTCTTGGAAGGAACAGTTTGTGCAGCCATGGCCTTTGGTTCCTTCTTTCTTGCATTTATAAAAAAAAAAAAAAATAATAAAAATAAATAAAGTTGCGAGTTGTAGACCGAGAAAGACGTGGGACGAGGTCATTAAGTGTGACCTTAGGGTTAAGGGACTGAACAGGGAGGCTGCCACAGATTGAGCAGCAAAGAGAGCCGCCATTAGGTGACCAAGGCCGACGCATGCAAGCATGTTGAAGTCTTCAAAAATGAAACAAAAAAATTAAATGATAGACAAATTGCCTCCCTGTCACCCTGTGATTTGCCATCAGACTTCCCTCTTTCAAACTTGCACCAACCTCATTCATATACAATGCCTCTCCATCCCATCCCTTCATCTCATCCTCATTCTCCCCCTCCTCCACATCTGCACCTTACTCACACACACACACACACCCCTTTAACAGGATTGGGTGATGAGATTAAGATGGGAGGAGTTAAGATGAGTTTCATGCCTCATCTGATCTTCATTCTAAATCCCTGCTGACAAATCCAACATTGTGAAGTGGTCTTAAGCATGAAACTGAGTTGTGATGACAAACAGATGTCAGCAGATATTGCAGACCCTCCTCTTGTGCAGATAAAATAATAAACTGAGATACTGTTCAAGTACAGCACAGATACACAGAAATCATTTTCAGTGACAAAAATCTAATATGTTCACCAGCCTTCCAGCCTGACCTATACCTGCCTACCAAAAACTCCATAATCCCATCCAATATATTGCCATTATGCCGGGAATCGAACCCGGGACTCTCAGGTGAGAGCCAGGCAGCATACCACTACACCACAACCAGGTAAAAGTTACCTCACATTGTCACAATCTTGTAACCAATGTCCCTCCGCCCCCACTGTGGGCATCAAGAGGATGAGGTAACCCCCTGGCACTCGGGCAAGTAGATGCTTTTAATCTATCCCAAGCACTTACGACATGTCAGAATGAAATGAGAAACCTGTATTTACACAGGAAAAATCATCCAATATACTGTATTACCATTATGCCGAGAATCAAACCCGGGACTCTCAGGTGAGAGCCAGGCAACATGCCACTACACCATGACAAGGTAAAAGTTACCTCACATTGTCACAATCTTGTAACCAATGTCCCTCCGCCCCCACTGTGGGTATCAAGAGGATGAGGTAATCCCCTGGCTCTCAGGCAAGTAGATGCTTTTAATCTATCCCAAGCACTTACGACATGTCAGAATGAAATAAGAAACCTGTATTTACACAGGAAAATCATCCAATATATTACCATTATGCCGGGAATCGAACCCGGGACTCTCAGGTGAGAGCCAGGCAACATACCACTACACCATGACAAGGTAAAAGTTACCTCACATTGTCACTTGTAACCAATGTCCCTCCGCCCCCACTGTGGATATCAAGAGGATGAGGTAACCCCCTGGCTCTCGGGCAAGTAGATGCATTTAATCTATCCCAAGCACTTACGGCATGTCAGAATGAAATGAGAAACCTGTACCTTAAACAGGAAAAATCATCCAATATATTACCATTATGCCAGGAATCGAACCCGGGACTCTCAGGTTAGAGCCAGGCAGCATACCACTACACCACGACAAGGTAAAAGTTACCTCACATTGTCACAATCTTGTAACCAATGTTCCTCTGCACCCACTGTGGGCATCAAGAGGATGAGGTAACTCTCTGGCCCTCGGGCAAGTAGATGCTTTTAATCTATCCCAAGCACTTACAGCATGTCAGAATGAAATGAGAAACCTGTACTTTACACAGGAATAATCATCCAATATATTACCATTATGCAGGGAATCGAACCCGGGAACTCTCAGGTGAGAGCCAGGCAGCATATTACTACACCACGACCAGGTAAAAGTTACCTCACATTGTCACAATCTTGTAACCAATGCCCCTCTGCCCCCCACTGTGGGCATCAAGAGGATGAGGTAACCCCCTGGCACTCGGGCAAGTAGATGCTTTTAATCTATCCCAAGCACTTACAGCATGCATCTACTTGCCCAAGTGCCAGGGGGTTACCTGATCCTCTTGATGCCCACATTGGTTACAAGATTGTGACAATGTGAGGTAACTTTTACCTGGTCGTGGTGTAGTGGTATGCTGCCTGGCTGTCACCTGAGAGTCCCTGGTTCAATTCCCGGCATAATGGTAATATATTGGATAATTTTTCCTGTGTAAAGTATAGGTTTCTCATTTCATTCTGACATGCTGTAAGTGCTTGGGATAGATTAAAAGCATCTACTTGCCTGAGTGCCAGGGGGTTACCTCATCCTCTTGATGCCCACAGTGGGGGCAGAGGGACACTGGTTACAAGATTGTGACAATGTGAGGTAACTTTTACCTGGTCGTGGTGTAGTGGTATGCTGCCTGGCTCTCACCTGAGAGTCCTGGGTTCGATTCCCGGCATAATGGTAATATATTGGATGATTTTTCCTGTGTAAAGTACAGGTTTCTCATTTCTATAATCCCAACTACAGTAGACTGCTGATACACTTCGTAAGAGTATAGCTTACTGCTTGGAAGTAATGCAGACACAAGACAAGTTTAAAGGAGTAGGAATGAGAAAAAAAAATCACCTTGATAGATGTTCGCTTACCTACCTCCTTTCTCTCCCACACTTTACCCTTCTTCCACTTTTCTTGCTGCTGCCATTTGTCTTCCCCTTTTCTCCTTTCCTCTTTCTTTCCTTTCCCCCTTCTGTTACTTCTGTCCCTCTCTCTCATTCCTTTTCTGTCTCACCCAAAAGATATAAAGAAATGCAAGAAAAGATGGAAATAAGTGGAAATTTATATCCCTCACTGGCTTATCATTATCATTTGGCCACCCGAATATTTACATTGGCTCACACACTCAACGCTTACTCTAGATGACATATAAGGGTTCGTTTTGCACTCTCTCTCTCTCTCTCTCTCCCTTTTTCCCTTTTTTCTTAACTTTCTTCCATGACGATATTCTCTCTCCCCCTTTTTCTTAACTTTCTTCCTTGACAGTATTCAGTGTATACTAATGCCCGAACAACTCGGTACCAGTCATCCATCAATACTCTTAAGCCTTTACTGCTTAGGTTGCTGGGTGTGGAATTTTGCCCGAAGGGCACTAATCATGCCGACTTCTGCAAACTGGCTCACAGGTCCAAATTTTGGGATCCCCCCCCCTTTTTTTTTTGAAGGACCATGGTAACGTTAAAAGAAGGTGACGGATTTGTCAGTTTTTAACCAATTACTATCCAAGGTTTCCCCCTGGGGTGGAGATGGGAGGAAATACTTCCCCAGTATCTCTGCTTGTCATAAGATAGTCATAAGAGGTGACTAAAAGAGGCCTTTTTGTCTCCAGTCTTTCTCTCCTTATCTCTCCTTACTATCCTCTTTTTCTCTTCTGTCCTACCACTTTTTTTGAAATTTCCATGTTTCTTCCAGTCTTTTATTTTTTTTACACTCCTATCATGTTAGACAATTGGTTTTATGGCCTGAATAGTTTAAGGATCTCCCATTGATGTCGACTCATCCTCCTTTCTTGGGTCACTCCTTTTAACCAACTGACCAATCTAGCCACTTCATCGCCAAGCCCATTTTTGTCAAGACACTTCATTGCCAAGTCCATTTATACCAGGCCACTTCATTCCAAGCCACTTTAATGCCAGGCCATTTCATCATCAAGTCTTTTCATTGTCAACTCCATTACTGTCAATCCACTTTAATGTCCAGCCACTTCATTGCCAAGTCACATCAAAACCACTTCACTGCCAAGACCACTTAAGACTAAGACCATTTCAATACTAAAATTTCTTCACTGTCACAACCACTTCAGTGCCAATGCAAAGACCATTTCAACACCAAGACCACTTCTATGCCAAGACCATTTCTGTCCAAGACCACTTTATTGCCAAGATCATTTAAACACCAAAACCACTTCCACCCTGAGACCACTTCTACGCCAAGACCACTTCTATGCCAAGACCACTTCTATGCCAAGACCACTTCTATGCCAAGACCACTTCTATGCCAAGACCACTGCTATGCCAAGACCACTGCTATGCCAAGACCACTACTATGCCAAGACCACTGCTATGTCATGACCGCTTCTGTGCCAAGACCACTTCTACATCAAGCCCACTATGCCAAAACCATTTCAACACCAAACCACTTCTACACCAAGACAACTTCTACGCCAGAACCTTTTCAACGCCAAACCACATCAACACCAAGACCACTTCTATGCCAGAACCTTTTCTGTATCTCCTTCCCCACTTCTTTTCCATTACTGGTCATATATTTTTGCTTTGAAATGGTGCCATATGATCTATGATGACTGGCACCAGAACTCCATTATTCAGTTCAATGTCCAGCATTGCTGGATGTGGGATTTGGCATAAAGTGTACCAGTACTGTACTTAGTATACCCTCCTCCACCTGCTGGCTGATTACTGCAAAGATCATAGGTCCAAACTTGGGTGCTCCTCTCGTATCAGCTTTTGAAAATGTTCTGTTCTGTCCTTTATTTTATTTCATTTTTATTTATTTTAAGACCATGGGCCCTAACAGGTTAACCTGAGAACTGTAGCTTATATCACTAAATGCCTAATAGGCAAATGCAACTTAAATCTTGTGTCAGGCAATAACATAAAAAAAAAAAAAGTAATTTTCCACACTTTTCTTGGAGGCCAGTAGGTGACTAATGATGATATTGATCACATGATGGCATCAGGAACTTTTTTCAGCTACTTTCCCCACTTATCTCTCTCCTTCTGTTCATGTTGTATTTTTGTATGCAGTCCCCCTAATACTCAAATGTTAAAACATGTTCCTTGACTACACTATTGCAGATAAGGAATGCCTCATAGATGCAAGGTCTGTTCGGAAAGTATCCAACCTCATTTTATTTCTCACCAATCAGTTGGAGGATAGGGGTGGGATTTTGTGTGGCGCAATGCAGGACCTTCGTGCTCATGCGTGATTAGTGCCAGCCACACAAGTGACTCCGTGGCAGACAGTCAGCCTGTGTTCATGACAACGCACCTTACACTCATCGTGTTTCCGTGCACATCATGATGACTGCAAAACCCAAGCAATGCTACTGCATCAGATTTTGCCAAAAGCTAGGTGATAGCCAAGTTGAAACTATCAGCAAGATCCAGCAAGTTTTTGGAAATGAAGCCATGGGGGTAACGCAAATAGAGTGGTACAATCGCTTAAAAAATGGCCGATGTCGGTCAAGAGCGATCCATATCCTGGGAGGCTATCGACAAGCAAGAGAGCTGAAATTATGAAGAAAGTCTGCGATTTGGTCATGGGAAATCATCGGCTGACTGTCAGAGAAATTGCAAATGAAACTCAAGTCAGTGATGGATCAGCACTTGAAATTTTCATGAATGATTTGGGCATGCGAAGAGTTGCCACCAAGCTCATTCCAAAGCTTCTTTCAGGTAAACAACAAACTCTGCAGATGAACATTGCTCAAGACATACTGGAGTGTGCAAATCATGATCCAGACTTTCTGATGACTGTTACTGCTAGGGGTGAGACTTGGGTGTATGGGTGCACCCAGAAACCAAAGCACAGTCATCCCAGTGGAAGCATGCAGTGTCGCCTCAGCCAAAAAAAGCACGACAGGTCTTCAGCAAGGTGAAATGCTTGTTGTTTTTTTCAACAATCATGCTGTTGTGCATCACAAATGCACACCAGAAGGTCAGACTGTCAACAGACATTATTACCTCAACATTATCTGTCATCTTCATGATGCAGTTTGAGGGAAAAGACCAGACCTTTAGAAAGCGGCAAGTTAGAAGCTGCACCATGACAACATCCCTGCCCATTGTTCTCAACCGATTCAGGAATTTTTGGCCAAGCACAACATCCCGCAGGTCTGGCAGACTCCCTGCTCACCAGACATGGCTCCATGTGAATTTTGGTTACTCCCCAAGTGCAGAACTCTGTTGGAGGGTTCCTGATTTGAGATGAGAGAAGAGATCATGACAAATGAGACGAAGCACCTGAAGGAGGTACCGAAAAATGGCTCTGAAATACTTTTCAGGCAGTGGAATGAATGCTGTCCTACATGTGTTAAGTCAGAATGGGCCTACTTTGAGGGGGGGGAATTAGTGTTCTAGCTCAACAGGTTAGCTCTTCATTTTTTAAGCCCAAGTTCAGATACTTTCTGGACAGACCTCATATGGGACCCCCTTTAGATACATAGGGCTCTGCCAAATATACTGAATAAGGTGACATGAAAATTACATTTCACCAGAAAGTATGTGGCAGGGAGGTGGGATTATTTGCCACGATCCCCCCAACCAAACATGAATTCTATTGGTAATGAATATACGGGCATTCCTGTAAGATCATCATCCACTAAAGCTCCAACCACACTGCCTCCTGTTCATACAGGCAGTGTGCCACAGTAGAAGAGAAGATGCTGACTTGGCAACTCAGAGACCGGGACATTAGACAAACTGAAATCCATTAAAATCTACGCATACAATGTAAGAGGCCTTGCAGATTTTTTGTTTTTATTTTTATTTATTTTTGTTTTTTGTGTCAGACTCTGGGCAAAGGCTTCAGGGGCTATCCCCAAGTCCCAGTAGTCCTTGTGGCCCAGTAGTCCTCCTACATCTCCACATGTCACCACTTCGGTACTAACACCCACCATCCATACTGAATACATGCTAGAGCTGTCTCATAAAGGACTGGTGTACTGGTATTAGCGGGGGTACTTTACAACATATCATCATCATCAGCCATTACAAGTCCACTGCTGAACAAAGGCTTCCCCCAGCCTTCTCCACGAATTCCTTGACTGAGCCAATCTTTGTCACGTTTTCCCTGCAAATTTCTCAGTCTCATCTCTCCACCTCCTGTCTGGACTTTTTCCGCTATGCTTACAATCTCTTGGTGTCCAGTCAGTCAGCCTCTTGCTCCATCGGTTATCCCTTATTCTTGCTAAATGGCCTGCCCACCTCCATTCCTGTTCTTTTATAACTTCTATAATATCTTTGACTTTAGTCTGCTCTCTCACCCAAGTTGATCTTTTCCTGTCTCTTAAAGATATTCCCAACACTGACCTTTCCACTGCTCTCTGAGAATGGATTAATTTATTTTCCATCAATTTTGTCAGTTTCCAGGTCTCACAACCATACGTCATAGCTGGAATTATACATTCATTATAAACTTTTCGTTTCATACAAACTGGCAAGCTACATATCATAATGTCTCCTGTTTACTGAAAGCTTTTCATCCAATTGTAATGAGTCTTTTTATTTCGCTATCATGATCTTTCGTTAATATTAGTATTTACCCCAAGTAATTGTACTTCTCGACTTCATCAAGAATTTATTCACTTATTCTGATGACGCTCTTTGGTATTTGTGGATTAAACATTGGTTTTACTTCGGTTCATCTTTAGCTCTACTTTGAGACTTTCTCTGTTCAGGTCATTTAACAATTCTTGCAATGTCTCTGCTGTTTCTGGGATTGGGACAATGTCATCTGCAAACCTTAAATTGTTTTATCTTTTCTCCATCTATGTTCACTCCTTTGTTTTCTCAGTCAAGCTTTCTGAAAATACTCTCTAGGCATGCTGTAAATAATTTTGGTGAAATTGTATCTCCCTCATGCATGCCCTTCTCAATCTTAATTTTTTCCAAGTCCTTATGTAAATTAACTGTAGCAGTTCCCTCTTTATATATGTTTTCGAGGAGTTTTACAATGTTCCCATTCATTCCTTGTTCTCGTTTTCGTTTTCGTTTTTGAAGGCTCCAACATGCTTGCATGCGTCGGACTTGGTCACCTAATGGCGGCTCTCCATGCTGCTCGATCTTTGGCAGCCTCCCTGTTCAGTCCCTTAACTCTTAAGTCACACTTAATGACCTCGTCCCATGTCTTTCTCGGTCTACCCCTCCCCCAATATTAACACTTCTCACCCTCTGTACCCAATTATCATCCCCCATCCTCTCCACATGTCCAAACCACCTCAGCCTACCTCTCCTCATCACAACACCAATACACTCCAGTCCCATCCTACCTCTCAACTCTTCCATCGTAAACCCAGCCCCTCCAGGCCTTGCACGCAGGGACGCACTGCACATCCACCTAATCATTGTCGTTTCTGTACGTTTAAACCTGCAAATATCCTCTTCCTTTACTGCCCAGGTCTCACTACCATACAGCATCACACTCCTAATACATGCTGCTGCATACAAAGACCCCTTAGCACGTAAGGAGAGTCCTCTCAATGTCAGGAGAGGCAACAGCTCCCTAAACTTCTTCCAACCACTTCTCACCCTAGCAACTGAGCTAACTCCAGCCCCACCTCTGGCACATAATGTCTCCCAAATAACAAAACTCCTTCACATACTCAAGAGACTCATCAGCAAGTTCAATCCTTTCACACCTAACAATCTCAACCTGCTTTCCCCGACATGCTGCACACATAAAATCAGCATTATCTCGTAGTCTACCTCTAATACCACTACATCTCTTGTGCACCCATTTATCACAAACACTACACAAGATGGAATTACTTCCCACACCTTTGTGGCAAACTGCACATGGCCACTCTCCCTCTCCTCTGATTGTACCACCACCAACCCTAGATATCATCACTTTTGTTTTACCTGCATTTACCCTTAAGCCCTTGTGCTCCATACCATCTCTTCACTCCTTAAATCTTTCCTCTGCCTCCTTTTCATTCTCTGCAAACAACACCAAATCATCAGCAAACAACATCTCCCACAGGAGTCCATCTCTGACGTCATGTGAGAGGGCTTCAAGTACAGTACCGTGATAAACGACAAGGGACTCAAAACTGACCCCTGATGCACACCAACATTCACGGAAAACTCATCACTCAAAACTCCATTCACTCTTACCTGGGTGCGAGCACCTATGTACATGGCCATAACCACCCTAACCAGCCACTCTTCCAACCCTAGCTTTCTCATTGCCCACTTCACCACCTCTCTAGGGGCTCTGTCAAAGGCCTTTTCCAAATCAACAAAAACAAAATACAATTCCCTTTTCTTTCCAATATATTTTTCCTGAAGCTGTCGAACAATGAATATGGCATCAGTGGTCCCCTTGCCTGGCATAAACCCAAACTGCATCTCATTGATATCCACTCTGTCTCTAATCATACCTTCTAGAACTCTCTCCATTACTTTCATAATCTGATCTAAGAGCTACCTCTGTAATTTCCCCTTTCCAGGGCATCATCCTTCCCTTTGTACACATTTACAATTACACACTTCAGCCAATCATCTGGGACAACACACTCATATATAATCATATTTATCAGGTCAGTGACTAACCTCACCCCAGTATCTCCTGAGGCCTTCAACATTTCTCGCACTGAATTTATAAATGCTATGTGCTCCACTGAGTTGAAAGCCTTTTCGTAATCAACAAAACATAGGCATAGTGGTTTATTGTATTCTGTTGTAGTAGTGGTATTTGTAATTGTCCCCTAGGCAGTCTTGGTGAACAGCCCCGAGCCCCTAAGGAAGGCCATGGCCGAGACCAAGCTTTCCCACAGAGCTCTCAAGGAGTGTATGCTGTGTTGTTGGTGCAGGTGACTGTGTGCAATGCAGTCTTCCATAATGTGCTTAATAGTATGGGGTGCTGTGTTGCATCCTGGACTGGTGTCAGCAACAGAGTCATCCAGCCTCTTCTGATAAGAGAGCTGGATGATGCCCACATTTGGGATCTTCGCCGTGGATTTACCCCCCAGAGGCTGTCGAAGCAGACGAGGAGGATAACATGAGGGCCAAACCACCACAAACCCCCACATACCCTCACGGGGCCCGAGAACCTGGGAGTGGCTTCAGTCACCCGGGCAAGTACCATATATTCTGTAGTTTTCTCAATTAGCTGATTCACTGTGTGTAGATGATCTGTAGTCGAATACCCGCTTCAGAATCTTGCCTGTTCACGAAGTTGGTTTCCTCCAAATTTGTTGTTATTCTGTTTGTAAGGACTTCAGTGAAGAGTTTGTAAATGACTGATAATAAGCTAATGGGTCAAGAGTTACTCAGATCTTTTGAGTCACCTTTCTTGTACAGTAAAATAACTACAGTATTGCATTACACTATGTTTTGGGAATTTTCTTCTTTTTTTATACACTGAGTAAATAAGTTAGCAACCCTGTTTTGTACTTCTACTCCTGCATCCAACTGTTAATCTGCTACTATTCCATCTTTTCCCAGACCCTTCCCTCTTTTCATATTTTTAAGAGAAATATTTACTTCGTCTGGTGTTATGTCAGGTATTTCACTTGTGTCAACTGAAAAGTTAGCTGTTGGTACTACTGTCTTTGATGCATACAGTTCTTTGTAAAATTCTTCAATTCTCTTCACTGTCTTATCTCTTCATTTAATGACTTCACCATTTTTGTCTTTCGGTGATGTAATTTGCTGCTTTCCTAGTGCCATTTTACATTGGACCTGTTTCAGAATTTTTCCTTTGATGGTTTATTCGATCTGATCCATGTTTCTCTCTTTTTTTTCTCTCTCTCTTTGTCTCTTGTTGATAAACTTATTTAATTTCACTCATTCTGTTTCATCTTTCATTGTTTTTACTTTCCTTTCCTTTCTTGTTTTCATAAGCTTGAGTGTCTTTACTGAATACCTCTTGGCTTTGGATATACAGTATTAGGTTTTCCTACTACCTCTGCTGACTCTCTTAGCACATTTGTTAGTCTCGTTCAGCTCATCAGTGTCACATTCAGCATTACTTAAAGCCTGAAATCTGTTCCTTATTTCCAGCTCAAAGACTGCTTTGCT